>CAJNDS010002376.1:55000-262500 GCA_905221605.1 Symbiodinium natans | reverse complement strand
TGATGATCACTACAAAGGCAATGCGAATTGAGAGGACGTCAGACCTCATGAAAGACGAAAGCTCTCGCGTGTGTTAGTAAGTAATACTGCTAGTACAGGGCCCATGTCATCCCATGTCTGCAGCTGCGCATCTGAGCGCGTGGCAGCTTGTTTGAGATAACTTTTGCCATCTTTACCTCCAAAACAGATAGTAGATTGCGAGAAGCACCATGCAGACAATGCGTGTTCAATCAACAGGTCCTGTATGTCTGTGGAAGGTCGGGTGGGGGGGGGGATTGGCTCTATGGGATTTGCTTTGCCTGCCCTGGGATCACAGCGCTTCACTTTGTTCTTGTTTTTTGGGAGCATCATTCCGGCGCATCGGTGAAGATGGTTCAAGCTAGGCAACGCCATGGAAGGGAGCTCTCTCCATTCCCCGCAAAAGCAACGCAGCAAATCTACACATGTTGAGCAACAAAGGGGAATTAGTGCTCAGCAGCTCCAGCAATCTCTGCACTTCATTTCGGAGTCTAAGGCAGAGGCGTTGCTTGTCGAAATGTCCTCGACGCCGGAAAGGAAGCGCACAATCTTGGCAACCTTTGCCCACACCACATCCGCTATTGCCTCTATTTTTGCCTATTGTCGACTAAGGCTCCAGCACAGTGATGCTGTGTGTTGACGGTTCAAGACTGCTCCACTGCTTTCGAATGCTTTCGATATGGACAACGATAAATGCGCTTGTCTGGAAGTCGAGCAAATTCTCTCATTCTATCGATTTGACCCCTGAGCTCCCTGCGCGGCTGAGCCGCCCAGCTCGGGTGCCAACACGAGCCGCACGAGCCGCCCGCACGATCATTACCTCTGCAATGGCATAGCATAGCACAGATGCATGGTCCGGACTGCCTCTAAGGAGTTGTAAGTAGGCTGCGCCGCTTCCACCCTTTGCTTCCAGATCTAACCTGCAGGCGCATTCTCTTGCTGTCTTGTGGTACCCCCGCAATATGATAACCCATCCGATGCTGAATGTAGCCATGCCTGTCGAAGGCTGTGACATCGGCACCACAGAGGTAGGAGATGTCAAAGACCATCGAAAAAGTTCCAAGGAAGTCCATGAAGAAGAAGAAGCTCAGTAAGTATGTCCTCAGCTGTCATTCTTTGTTATTGCTGGGGGGGGGGGGCAAAGATGATTTGACGGCATCTGAGGCATCTGAGCACCAAGCTTGTCCGACAAGGCATTCCCCAGAAACTCAAGAACGAAAAAGACAAAGGCGATTGACAGCAATACGTCGCTCTGCGTGCTGTCCGACGCCTTAAACTCAGCGGCACCTACTTGAGTAGAGAACCCGCCACATGAACAGAAGCACTCTTCACTTCTATGATGCTTCTTTCGTGAGAGCTCATCTCTGCGGAACAGCAGACAACAACTAAGTCGCGGACTCCCAGGAACGCATAAACATCACTGCAAAACAGTGCGATCAGTAAGCTGGCAAAGGAACAGAAGGTCACGAAGGTTCCCGTCATAAAGTTTCGTAAGCGCATCACGCTAGGCCTCCGATACCACTTTGATCGGTACAGAAACCCTCGGACCCCGGGACGGTCCAGGACATCCTGAAACTGGACAGCGCTTTTGAGGTGGCGGTGAGCGAAGTGCACGAAGCTGCCACGCGCATCGAAACCCTTTTCCAGCGTCCGCTTCCGCGACCGATGCAAGGAGATCTCATAAAGCGTCGATGGACCGCTGGGACCACCAGGTCGATTGGAAAAGTTCCCCTCGATGTCGAGTGTTTGATGTGCTTGGGCGATGGCGACGGTCCCTTTCAACAGTGGGGCTGTTTCGCTCCTCTCGCTCCTCCTCATGCTGCGCCCTCTGCGAACGCCAATGTGAGATGCTGGCCCACACGGATCTGAAACTCCATGCAGGCTACCTACATCCTCCTACCTGATAATATCAAGACATATTACACCACTGGCAAGTCGCTACGGCAGTGTGGGCCGGGTCCAACAAGGGGCTTACAGGGGGTTGGGTGACTTTCCGGCAGCATTTGTTCCCGTTCATGCTCCAAGTGTCTGAGGAGGCTGCGAATGTTGCGAAATGTAGGGCCTATGGTGTTCAATGGTTCTTCCCATGCGGGTTGCTTTGCCTCCACTTCATGAGAACATCACCTCTTGAGCCGACCGAGCACAAGCTATCTGACTGGAACACAGCTAGACTCCTGCGCTGGCCCTATGCCCCCACACCTCTCGCAGGTCCAACAGCTCTCTTTTGGCCCCGAGTCCCACCCCCAACCAACCTCCGAATCAAACTGCGAACTGCTCTCACTTCTCGCAGGGGTTCCAATTCCAGCCCCCCGCTGCCCTCACTTAGACTTCACGCCTGGCCCTCTCACTCAATTGATGCACTCGACTCGGGAAGCTGTTCATTGAGTCCGTCATGCAGAAGTTGTAAAAGCAGCAACCTTATGCAAAAGGAACAGGCTAGACCATGTGTCAGCGCAAGAAGTAACCCGGAAGCCATAGCGCCGATACCTGGGGAAAGGGATGGCTTGATGGGTACCGGGCTTTGGGGTCTAAGAGTTCAGAAACGTTGAGAGCTAAGGGTTGAGGGATGCTTTGCCGGCTTGCCGGTAGCCCATGCTTATACCTTCCACTCCCGCGCATGTTTCACTCTTACATGCCCTCTGCTGACTGCCTGTTTCTCAGCGGCTGCAGGCAGCTCCATCCGAGAGTGAAACATGGGGGACATGCACCTCCCTGAGTGAAATTCTGCGGTTTCCTGGCTTCCGATCGCACCACTGTGCACGTGTGGGCAGTCAGCCCAGGTTACAGAACAAGCGGATACAACCGGAGCCAGAGGGCACTTTGTCCCTTTGGATTCATTTGCGGTATCTGTAAGGCTGCGGCGTCAGTAGAGTATCTTTGCGGAGAGACTGGCCTGTGCTTGTTTCTAGGCAAACGCACTGTAACACACCATGAATCGCAACAGATGACTTACAAGCACCACCGGGCTTCCGCAGCAGGTCCGCAGAAACTTCGGAGCATGCTTCAAACATCTTGCTGTGCCTTCTTCTGAACTGCGCCCCCATCATCTTCGTCGAAGTCTTCCAAGAGACCTGATGCACAGTCCAGAGACAAATTAGTACCGTGCCAGCACCGTGCCAGCACCGTGAACTTATTCTGAAAACACTTCTCAGCACTTCTCAACCTTCTCAAAGTTTGCGACTGAGGCGCTGCTCATCTTCAGCCTCTGCTCTTCCTTCTGCTTGTGTGTTGGAGAATCCCGGCCCCCGGGCTTGATGGAAGGGCCAGAGCCGGTAGGCGACTGACTGCTATTCTCCACCCCGCGGATCATCTGGAAGAACTCATCGAAGTCGATCTTGCCATCCTCAGCAGTTGCTACTTCCTTGCTACTTCCTAACGGTCCTAACACACGCTGCTTGCTCTCAAGCCCCTGGCTAAACACGACTTTGCAGGCTTGTGCTCTTCAGGGGCCACTGAGTTCCGCGCACCATTCTTGTCCACCTGCTCGAAGATGTTGACTAAGCTGCCCACATCGCCGCCTTAGCAGGACTTGGCTGAACCCAACTGGACGGTACCTCTGCCGTTCAATTATTTTGCAGCGCGGCCGCTGTCTTTGAGGTTCATGGCTTCGACCACCTGTTCGTCGCCGATGACCTGCTCAGGCTACGAGTTTGGGAGAACTGTGCCCCGACACAGCCCAAACCCAGAACAGCACAAGCCCAAAAACATAAACCCTTGAAACTTCAACCCAGAAAACCTGAATCCGGAAGCTACAGAAGTGCAGCCTCAAGTCCTCAAACCCCTCAGTCCTAAACATGAAGCCGACACCAATGCAATCCCCTAAACTTAAGCCTCCGAACCTTCTGTCAAACATACAGGAATGCAAACCCGAAAACCTTGCCTAGAATTCGCACCAACAAACAACGTTCAGAAACATCGTCGCCTTTAAGGGCGCATGCTCGACACTTTGGATTGAGTTGTGCCAGAGGGTGGCTAACGACGGCCTGTGGTTTTGTGATGTTTTGTGCTAAGGGGTAGCCGAACGACAAGGGCCCCACAAGCGTTTTCACTGAGTCCACCTTTGCACTCAGGGACGGCCTGCGCCAACTCTTTCATGTCGATGCTGCCATTGTTGTCCAAGTCAAACTTCTTGAAGGCGGTCCATACGATGTCCTCCTTGCATGAGACCACATTATGAGCTGCCGCACACCCATCTTCCGAGAGAGATAGACAGAGAGAGAGAGAGAGAGACATCGCAAAACATCGTGCCTGAACGTACACTTTCTTGTCCAGCGTAGCTGCCAGAAACTCGGTGTAATCAATGACGCCGGAGCCGTCGGTATCAGCCTTCTGTTTCACGGATGCCCCTAGCTGTTTCCAGGTTGGGTCAGGTTGGGGGAGTTGACTCCCTCAGGCCATACGAGCGCACTGCATGATTGGACCACATGTCCTGTGATATTGGCGTCGGGGCGGGGCCACAGCCTATTGTCAACGCAGTGTATGTCACGTGTGCCACTCGGCAGTCCTGTCGTCCCATGCCTAAAAGTACCGTACTGTAGGTTGCAAACGGACAAGTTTTTAGTACTTCATTGGAGCCATGTTCACAACATGCCAGCGTGCTGCAGATATGACGATGCAAGGGAGTGTGCTGGAGGAAGGGAGAGGGCCTGTGTTTTGTGCGGACGAAAGTTGCAACTACCAAGAATGGCAACTATGGCGGACGAGGGCGGCATGTTTGTGCAAACATGAACACGACTTGACTAACCCTTGACCCCATCCCACCCTCCCACAGTCAACCTGATGCTATCTGAAGCTTCTCGACGTATGGTATGCTACCGTATATGCTGTCGACCTCGTGGAGAAGCTGCTCCATGTTGCCAGGCATAGCGATGCCAGCCTGTTGTCAAGGCATCTTCCTAGATCGGAAATCGGGCTGTGCTTCACCATGGGATATGCCTCGTGATGCCATTCCGGACATCAGCAAAACAGTTTCTTGAAGAGGCTGCCTTGTCCAAAGCATCTTTCACCTCCACAACGGTCAGGGTGCCGTCACCCTTGGGCCGGCAAACCGATCAGGCAAAGAGGTCAAGCACACAAATCCCATGAGGAGCAGCCGGGCACAGCACATTTCGGTCCATCACCATGAACATTCGACGCAGCTCATCTATCCTAGAGCAAGAATGGGACAGAAGCTGAACAAATACCAACTGAAGGGTAAGACGGTAAGACAGCTAAACTTGCACAACGCGGCCGCCACCCAAACCGGCGTCCTTTCTTCGGACATCTGGGCAGCGATCACCGTGACTACAGCCTGCGGCGCCATCATCCCTCCAACTTTCTTGGTCGAAGTGTGCGCTTGTCAAAGCGCGGGTGTGGTCGAAAGGCCGGTGCAACTGCTTCTTGTTCACAGAACTGAACGGAATCGATACTAGTTGGCACTGACACGAGCCTTCTTCAGCTTGTGCATGCGCCCGAAAGCAGCCAAACCTTCGATGTGAAGGCCCATCACTGGGCCATCCATGTCCTTCTCCGCCAAGCGCTCGATCCTTGCCGAACGCCGTGAGCGTCTTTGTGTGAGTGGCTGCATGTCTCCACATGACATGTCTCCACCCTTTCCAAAGACTCGGGGCACCGCCAGCGGTGCTTGAGGCAGCTCCCAGCCGAAGGCCTTGCCATGGGCACCTTCTGCAGGCAGGCCTTGCGGCGCCAGGCAGCAGCAGGCAACAGCATTTGGCCCAGCGCAACACTGCTTAATACTGCCTGATACTGAATATCCATGGACACTTGGCAGCTACCACAACTAAAACCTCGGCTACCCAAACAAGCCTTTCGCTGGGAACAAGCCACCTGCACGAAGCCCTTCCCATCGGCCGACACGCCCTTCCAGTGCTTCCCGTCGGTGATCTCAGCAGCATCGCAGGCTGTGGCACTGTGGCACCGTGGCACATCCCGATGACACCAAGGGCAGCTTCAAGGGCAGCTTCAAGGGCCCCCTGCAAAGCTTGCATTCTTCACTTTCTGAAGGACCTGGTGATTTGGCTGCAGCTGATGCCACGCAAGACTGAGGTGGAAGGCTACCGAAGACTTTCTACATGCGAGGTGCCTGTTCGACAGTCTTTCCAGTGAAGGGGTGCTTGCCAGACAACAGGAGGAAGGTGATGACCCCAATGCTCCAAGTCTGAGCACAGGCATGTGCTGATTGAACATGCCGGCACTTGGGAACGAAACCATTCCTGAGCCGGAGACATCCACTTTCTCGTCATATCTTCCTGACAGCACCTGCGAATTCAAGCAACACATAACAAAGCCTGGTTCAGTTCGTGCAAGCCCCCTATGCCATTTCCTAGAAAGGCAGAGCTGCACATGCCTCAGGCGCCACGTAGTTGGGTGTGCCAGCCTGGGCTTTCGGTTTTAGGGACGCCGCATCTGGGCCGCACAACACGTCGATGCACCGGCCTTCGTGCGGGCCGGTTCGCCTGGCTTGAAGCGCCTCAGCGCCACAGCAAGAGAGCGCAGCGTGGTTCTGCGTCTTGTCTTCGTGTCCATTTCAGAACTTTCGTCCCGGTAGAGCAGGCTATGTACGCGTAGACTGGACGCGCCGCTGCCAACACGAAAGCACAACGCAAAGGCGGAACCATCGGCAACATGAACATTCCATCATGATATGGCTATGTTGCTTTACAAAAGCTCTTCCGCGTTGGGCTTGTTCCGACGAAGGCCCATGCTTGGCGAGGCCGAAGTCGATGAGCTTCAGCGAGGACTTGCCAATCTGCAGAGAAGAAGAGAGGGATCTCACGAATGGAGTAAAGTACGCGATAATTGCTATGCTGATCTAGTGATGAATGACAATGAGAGAACGTAAATAAGAAAGAGGACACTTGAAACATTGAACCCACGGCAAAAGCCGCTGTTCACTCTTCCTTTCATAAACGGCGTTCATCTTCTGGGGCCTCTTCTTTGGTGGCGAGGAGGAAATTCTCTGGCTTCAAGTCCTTGGCGGGGGAGGGCCCGGGCCTGAAAAGGACTCGCAGAAGGTGGGGATGCACACATATGCACGCGTGGTAAGGGCCGGACGCGGTGCATGATGTTGTTCCTTGCAGTTCATGAGTCTGAGAAGCGATGGGAAGTCCCGGGATCCCGCATGCTGGGCACCAGGCATGTGCAGGTAATTGATGGCTCGGAGCATGTCGCGCACGCATCCTGCTCAGGGAGTTTTTCTTGCGGTGACGCGAATGACCATGAGCCCAATTCGCCCTCCCAGGATGTCCCACCTGCAGCCTGCCTTTCCGTTATGGACCCCTGGGAGGTAACTCGTTCGATGAGCTCTCCTGACGCAGGCAGATCGTCGTCCACATCCCTGAGTGACTGCAATATACATAGTATACACGCCTCCTTCACAGAGCTCCAACACCAACTGAAGAAGGCGGTGATCCTGCTGCAGGTACAACCGTGAAATGTGGATTCCGTGCCCTGGTACAGCACGGTGGCGTGCCTCGAAGCTCTCTTGGAATCGCACGATATTGGGATGATCCTGCGTAAGGCTCAGATGCTTGGCCTGCCTTGTAGCGATTGCTATGATTGCTCACACTTATAGACAAGTGATGAACGTCCAGCAGCCGCATGATGTCGATCTCTTCTTTCAACTTCTGCGGCTCCTCGACCTGGCCATGCACTCAAACTCCGAGAGACGAAGTTTCCCATGCTGCTGCGCTTTTCACATCTTTTCACACCCTTAGGAGACCTTAAGGATCAACAAGGTCGGGCACACCCCCTTTTTTCTGATCGACTTGATGGCATAGACTCTTCCAGTTCGCTTGTCCCTTTGGCACTTCAGTTCAGTTGCATGTTCTAGCAGATTCGAGCATCAGAGGCTTCTAGTGAAGAACTCATGACAATCTCTTTCGAGCCTTCCTCTCCTCACAGACCCGAAGCCTCCCTCCCCGAGTTTGTGCTTCTCCAGCTCATAGAAATCCTGCATTGCAAGGTAGTGCTACAAGGAAGTGACCGAGGTTCTTGTCAAGAACGCGAGGTTGGAGGAGCGAAGCGCCAGTGGCCTCTATGCGACCAGTGTTTGTGGCAGCAAAGTTTCCCAGGGCGAAGCCGCCATCTTTTACCTTCACCGGTGACAACATGTGACATATGACCGAGGGAGCCGCGGGGTGCCTGTAAGTTTGCTCGTTTCTGCAAGTGTCCGCCCGAGTAGGCCTGCAGCACCATTCACGGCACACTCCGAATACACAACTGTTTGTACGCTCGTTGTCGAGTGCTCAACATGGAAGGCCCTGCACAACTCAGATGTTGGCAGATGGATCAGTGTCAGTGAGGTCGTGCACACCCTGCCACTCAAACGAATGCGATGGCAAGTGCTTGGCCAGGCAAGTTGTCAACGATCTGGTGCCTGACTTCTGCCGCGCTCCTGCTGCACCGGCTGGTGCGGAATCTGCGCCGGATTTGCAGCCTGGGCTGTAACAGTTACTTCAACAACACAGCAGAGTACAGCTACAGCACGTTAAAACACCTCGGTGCCGAATGGAAGGAACAACAAAGCTTAAAGCTACTCTCTGGGAGGTCTCACCTCTGGCTTCTCGCAGCAATGGTGGCAAGCGCCACCCATCCTGGCATCGTTCACATTACACAGCAGCCAGATACATGAAGTTGCGGGGTTATTGATCGGGCTGCAAAAAACCATCATGGCATGCATGCGGGCTCCATGCTGGCCAAACCAATTCTGATGTGCCAACAAGCCAGCACGCCAGTTTGTCGTGCATGTGGCAGCGTTGCTCTACACGGCGCTATTTTGGATGGGTGGACGCACAGTGGCTGGTTGTGGCAGCTTTGAGGCCATGCATGCTAGTGTTCTCAAGTCTGGGTACTTCGTGGTTCGTGGGCGAGGCTGAGCATGGGAGCTCAAAATGTCAGGTAATATGCGCAGACTCCGCTGTATGGACATAGACTAAACCCTCTATGCGATCGCAAAGGAGCTGCGAGGAATGGCAAAACTAACGGCCAACTGGCAAGGAAACCTCTCTGGAGCTGGATAGGAATCTACCACATTAACAAATAATATTAACAACAGGGGACGACGAGACTTGGAGGGTCCAGCTGAGGCCGACATGGTGACCCGCAAATGGCCCGGCGGAGGTTGGTTTTTGCTTCCTCCTAGGTCTGGCTCTTCCTTTTCCCTTGGTCTGACTCGACATCTCGCTGGTCGACGGGCTGTAAATACTGTAACTTGCAGAGTTTTTCACGTTTCGAGCTCCTGAATCATTGCAAAAACCGCAGCAAACCCTGTAAATCATGGTATTTCTGTACGTTCGCCTGCTTGACAGTGCGCCAAGTCCTAGCAATTACAGCATTCACGCACTTTTCATACGCGTTAAATGCTCTACTAAATGATGCATTTTGTGTTTTCCGCGTTTCAAAATGTTGAATTGAAGCATATTGCAGAAGCCGCAGCAAAAAAAAACAAAAAAAACTATGTTTTACGCGTTTCGAGCTCCTTAATCATGGTATGTATGTACGTTCACCGTTCACCTGCTTGACATTGCGCCAAATCCTAGCAATTGCAGCATTCACACATGAAGCTAGCACGGCTTAAAAAGCGGGGGGGGGGGGGACGGTGCCCCACTTGCAAACACAATGCTCGTATGATGGTTAAAAAAACTCATATGCTTCAAAGCAAGCTTGCACGGCTTAACAAAAGCGGGGGGTTGGGGGAGGCGCAACCCCCCCCCCCCCCCACATTTGCAAACACAATGATCGCATGATGGGTTTCTTAAAAGCTCATATGCTTTGAGATATGCCTGCACGGCTAAAAAGGCGGGGGGGTTGGGTGGGGCGCAGCCCCCCCCCCCCCCCCCCCCCCCCCCCCCCCCCATTTGCAAACACAATGATCGCATGATGGGTTTCTTAACAGATTCATATGCTTTGAAGCAAGCTTGCACGGCTTTAAAAAAAAACGGCGTGGGGTGGCTGCTCTGCTTTGAAACGGCTTAAACGCGGGGGGCTTGGGGAGCGCAGGACCGGAGGACCGGAACCGCAGGACCAGAGCGTCGTACCACAGGACCAGAGAATTCGGAAAACCGCCGCTCATTCTCGATGCGGCTCCAAGCCGCAATGCATCGCGCAGAACCAGAGTCTGTACTTCAGTGACCCTCACGCACGCCCTTCTTAGTAACTTCTTAGTTATTTGTTTAACCTAAGATCCAACACATAAAAGGGCATAGTACGTAGGTAACTTCTCACCACTACGTGCTTTACTTCCCAGTACCAGAGGACCATAGGACCAGCCAGACCTAGGAAAAGGGAAAAGGGAGAGACCTAGGCAAAAATAAAACACCGGACCCCCAAAGGCCCAGAACACCACAAAATTCGAAAAACAAGTGGCGCAGGCTCAACCTGCAGCGAACTGGCTGGCACACCCCTCAGAACGGACAAACCATTTACTCTGTCCTTCCAAAGCACTGCCCTTTCGGGTGTCTATTTGACATCTGTAGCCGCGGATGCCGACTTTTGAGACAGTCCTTTGAGTGCCTTTTGCACTTTGTGTCTACAGTTGCATCCGATGGGTGGTGGCTTGTCGCTGAAAGTCCGCAAGAGTTCGTGAAGGCTGCTGAAACTCTTGGGCTGACGGTGCTGCGAGGAGCCAGAGTGAAACAGATGCGCACGGCTCTCACAGCTCTCACAGCTCGCACCATCTCAGTGCCCTTGGCCACGAAACCTTGCTGACAAGAGAAGGACGATTATGTGTTTTCTCGCAAAGAGTTGCCACTCAGGGCAAGGCAACTTCATGGGATCTTCATAGATGGGAACATCGTTGTCGTACGAGTTCACCTGTGTCGACATTGGATATGACAGTTAATATCAGCTGACGAATCAAATCTCCAGTTCATGTGCAGAGTCGGGGGAAGGTCTGAAGATCTGCGAGGGCATCAGCACCAGTTGAGGAAGCAGCAATCCGGGAAGATGAGATCATGTCGGCAGCTGTGGGAAGGATTAGGCCTGCAAAAATCCCGATGTGTCGTAGCCAGACACGTTCTTGGGCGTCGCCATGCTCATGCACAAGCCTTACACTGAGACGCGAGAGGATGCCACAAAGCACGGAGCAAGAGAAAGAACAGCCTTCAGGGTCTTCTGCCCGCAGAGGAAGTGTGAGGCGAAATGAGGCGCAAACTTCTCACGCAGCACAGGGCAATGCCGACGGCAACGAGCACCAACAGCCCCAGCCTGAGAGAATTCAGCTAACGCTAAGCAGGGAGAGTGTAGCTCAAATGCCCTCTGCCCTCTTAACTTAACTCTCAGAAGCCCTCAGGCCGCCACCCAACGTACCAGAGCAGACGCTGCCCCTGAGCACTCATGTGCTCTCATGTGCTCTCATGTGCTCTCATGCCTGTGTTCTCAATGTGTCTCGTCCTGAGCCTTGTGCAAGGACGGACCCACACTTAACACAATTCTTGAGCACTCTTGCGGCCTTGTCAGCAGGCAGCGCAGTCCCTCCCACAGGGGCAGGAGTCACTGGGGCCTGGTAGACCTTTGACAGTTGTCAACCATCAGCCACCAAGCAAAGAGACACCTGAACCCAAGAGGCTGGCGGAGGCAGCTGTGACACTGATCTGTCCTGTGATGGCTTTGGCATTCATGCCTGACCACACCAGAACTCGTTGCGACAAGAGCTTGCCAAAAGCATGTTCAAATGACATGCTGTGCCACACTGTATCCAAGAGCATGAGCTCAAATGGCCTATGGCATCCTGTACCTGGCAGACTGGACGGTTGGTTATCTTGATCGCTAGGCTTCAGGGAAGGCATCGCTGACAAACTGGCAGGCGAAGCCCTCTTTCGGATTTCGGACTCAAACAGAGATCCGCCCAGAGTCGATTCTGCAATGAACGCCTGGCAAGTTGAAGCATCTGCCCCAAAAAACGGCCCAGGCTTGATCCAACGCAGGGTGAGTGGCCATGCTGGGCGTTGGCAGGTGAAGCTGTCCATAAACCAACGTGGCCTTGCCTCAGGCAGTGTAAGAACATGTGCGAAAGCATGCGCAAGTAAACAGCTTTCTTATCGATCCTTTCTCAATGTCTGAATGAATCTCACACTCTTTTTGTCTTCTGGCCTACTCTGCGCAACTGTGACCCGGCCTGGCTGGACAAGTGGCCATTGACTCGGCATCCACTCGTTATGGATGGTTCCTGAGGATCGGCCCCTTGAACCCTACACAGTACGAATCGAGAACTTGGGGCTCTCCCAAAGAATTCTCCGGGCCTGGATGAAGGTCGACCTCTCCGACTCTTCCAGCGGCGTTGCTGATGGCATCCAGCCTGTCGAAGTTCATGGAGACCAGTTCACAGGAGGGCGGGCTCGATACCCAAAACTGTGCTTCCAAGTGCTCTCTTCGTAAGGCACGGGCTCCAGCCCTAAAGAGGAAGTGATGCTCTCACCCAGCGTGGATGGAAGCGCACCTAGGTCCTGAAGCGGAGTTCTCTGAGTGCTCAGCCATATGATGAGGAAAATGTGCAGCACTTGTTCAATGCAGCTCTCATTTCAGAGAACTCTCCGAACTCTCCTGCGGCGTGAGGGCCGTGTAGTTCACTTGATCAAGGAGCAAGTTCAGCTGGCCAAGTTCTTGCCTGGAGCAGAAGAGCGTTGGGAATGCAGCAGCAGAAGGCAACACTCGCAAGATGCTGCAAAGCTTAAAAGCTTAAGGCTTCAAGATGCAGCTCCCAAGGTCAGGGCCCTGAGGTAAGTAGTGCTAGGACGCCCTGGTGACATGAAGGGTATATGATGCAGATTGATGCAGGCACTTAAACTCTCGCGGCTCATCGAGCCCCCAAGCACGGCACCAGCAGTGAGCATCTTGCGACTATCATCACGTATGCCTGGCATTCGGGCAAGCAAGTCTATACAGCATGGCTTGTTGGCAGAACGCTTTCTTGTGATCTCTTCTGCGATTTCTGGCCTGAGTACAGCCGTGCGCCCACTGTCATCGCATGCCATTGACCCCTCGAGAGCCGGCCATGGCATCAGCACACAGTGAGACATGGTCATACAAATGCCATGACCATGCCGTACCTCAGTCTGGTGTCATGGTGGGCTCACGGTGGGCTCATGGTGGGCTCATGTGCTTCAGAAGCCGCTTCAGAAAAGCCGATTCTTTTCTGCCGGGCTCGCCTCTTCTCAGAAATCAGACCTCCTTGGAGCCCCAGCGCCAAAAAATCACTGGGTAGCCTCGCAGACCTTTGCAGAGCCTTGGAATGGTTTTGGCATGTTTCCGGCTTCGTGCGCTACACGTTCTTGTTCTTCATCGCTCCTCAAAGCCTTTGAGTTTGGCTGTTCTCCTTCTACCGTAGGCAGAATCTACCGAGTCTAGTGAGCGGGTGGCTCACAGAAGTGAGACTTCAATTTGCGAGGCCCAGCCAGGCGAATCAGATCGAAAGATTTGACTGAAGTGCTGTGATGAAACACGTCTGTACTCTCACTGAGCGCTGCTGGCACCCTGGAAACATGCATCGAACTACGGGGAGCGACTGACAGCTGCAGGCCTTTTTCAGGACATGGTGACTACGCGGGCATGATGTAAGCCGATATCACAGGATGACATTTGCGTTGACAGGCTGCGTGGGAGAATGAAGCACCTGAAAAACAGCGAGCGCTTTGGCTCGCATGGCAGCGCTCGGCAGCGCATCCCGATTTGCTATGACAACTCAGACTCGACTGCGAACCAGTTGGTCTTCTCAGGCTCGATCCAAAGCCAGCCACCACCTGGTCTCGGAAGCAGCAAGCGTCCGGAAGAGCTTTTCTGCTTGAGTGCGTCCCACACATCAGACACCACCACGTCAGACACAAAGGTGCCAACTGCCACTTTCAAGGCTTTGACGATCTCTGAGACAAGACCTGGCTTATCTGGCCCTGGAGGATGCACCGGTGGGCAATATCTCTTCGCAGCTCCGGCCATGATCCAAAGAGCACAGGGCCTGCAGACAGCAAGCCACACCTGGACGGCTGAAGTGACATCGGTCCCTGTCAAAAGCGGTGACGAGAGATCCTCGTACTCCTCGTTTCGGAGCAGCTGCGGACCTTCTGGGAGGAGCGTCACTCGCGAGTGAGCAGAGTGAACGTGCTCGTCTTCACTGGAGTTTAGAAGGGGTAGCTTGCAGCCACCGCTGGCTGCAGCGGCCGCAGTGTCACGCGCAAGACGGGCAAGAGCTGTGACACAGAGTGCCCATGCTTCAACTCCAGAGGACAAAGCCTCGTTCAAGAGATAAGGCATCTCATGCCAGTTTCTTGCAAGTAAGCAGGCCTCAAACTCAGCGCAGCATGCCAACGTCCCCGTGAAGTTAAAGGATGGCACCCTCGCACGGCACAGGGCCGAGCAGCAGCTCCAGCTTGACCATGACTGGGCCTCTATGGCCATTGTCAAGCGATCCCTTGCTTCCTTGGCTTGTGGGCCACAGAGCAGCCACGCCACAGCCGCTAGCTCATCTGGACTCACATCACTTAGGTCGAGATCTGTACACTTCAGTGATGAGGCAGACAGCAGACAGCTCGGGAGTGGGAAGTCGCCTTCCTCAACTTTGCCATGCTCCCTCAACTTGCTGAAGCCCGTGAAAGTGGGCTTGGAGCCATGACCCGCCTGCAGCAGCGCGTGCCAGGCCCAGTAGGCATGCGGGCCACTGCACAGGATGTCCCAGAATCTTTGTGTCGGATCACTGGAGGTGCGGACGAGCACAAAGGTCAGGCCCTGACCAGGATGCGCAGCAATGAGGTCCGCGAGCCCGGCCGAGAGCCCGCACTCGGGTGATTCGGACCTCATCTCTACCAGTGCCTCATGGAGCTGCGAGTCCTGTGAGGGTTTCGTCTCAAGGTCAAAGGCCAGGATGAAGCCAGGCTCCAGATCTGAAGTGTCAGCTCGGGCATCGCAGTCCAGCAAGGCGAAGTAGTGGAGCACCAAGCTCTTCTGAGAGGCATATCCCAAGGCACCATTTGCCAGCAGGTCTCGCAGTGCGATCCGAAGTGAGGGTGGCGACTGCTTTGGAACGCCATGCTTCACATCAGTCCACAATACCCGAACGTAGGCTTGCTGCGCACGCCCTCTCTCATGAGCTGGGCGCAACAGCTCTGCCACGGATGCACCTCACTGGCAACGTCTGCCAAATGCCGCCTGACTTGCTCGACAAGATGCTTTCTGAGGCACGAGCCTGGCTTCAGCCGGGGGGCAAAGTCGGGAATCAGGACCTGAACAATGCTGACAGTGTGCCAATGCCATGATCTGCCAACTGGTCGCTATTGGCTGGTCAGCTGAACCAACTGGAGCAAACCGAGACTCGCACTGCATTCAACACCATCTTGTCACGGTCTCGCCAAGCCTTGTCCAGCCCCGGCACTGGACCTGGGCAAGTGAGAGACGATGGTGATGCTTGCTAAAGAGCAGAGCATGCTTTGGCCGAACCCGGCTACCGTATCTGACGGTTTGCCTTTGCTGGGCTCTGCTTCTGTGACTGCGTTTGGCATGTCTCTTCGATGCTGCCAGGCGGTGAGGACGGGGGCTCAAAAACTTGCGTTCCATGGGGCTGCCTATGGGCTCCTTTTTGAGGCAAGAGTGCATCACAGTCCGTACTACGTGAATGCAAACTGTCCAAGCACACATTAGTGTGTGTGTGTGCGTGCATGAGAAGGAGCATAGGTATAGGGGCACATCTATGCGACTTGGGCAGCTCGCATCACTTCATGCACCCTGCACCTGCCAATCCCAGACATGCCTGTCGACATGGCACAGGATGGGAAAAAGGGTGTTCATGATGCTAAGGCATGCACAAATGAGGCCGAGGTCAATCAAGGCTCTGCCGAGCGTTGCCTCGGACGAGCTAAACAAACCCAAGCTTCCCTGGCATGCCCAAGACTGTCAAAGACTGTCCAAGGTCAGGGCAGACGACTGGCGGCTGCCGTGGCCTGGGGCTTCGGGAAATGACAAGTTACAACTGGGTCACAGCTCTCCCGGCCTAGTGTTAGGATCGTCTCCAAGCGCTCCCAAGAGACCTTGCGAAATATGGCTTTGTGGGAGACTACTAACATACATCCTGGCTTGTCAAAATGTTTCTGAGGTTCTCCCTTAGGTCTGTACCAGAGCTGCTTGCCACGGACCCGTGCTGCTCGAGCTAGGAGCGGACCCAGTGAGCCAATTCACCTCCAAAGCTCAAACAGCAAGAGGAAGAAAGAGACACTGGTGCCTTATGTGCCTTGCAGCCTCACCGCCACACCCCACCAGTGCACGCCTCCTGGGGCAGCGTGCTCCGTGCTGCGCAAACTGCCGCCCATGCGATGGAGGCAGCCTCATTGTGATTTTCTGAGTGCTGGAAAGAATCAACTCACAGAAGAACACCCAGCTGAGTTGAGACTGAGAGAGCCCTCAGGAATCGCAAGAGCTCCAGACTGTTGGGTCCACGTAGGTGGAGTCCCCCTGCAGCCTGTACCTGTTAACGTGAACCCTTTCGCTGTCGTCAGCAGGTACGCAGGTACACATCCTCTTCGCCCAATCGCCTCTGTATCCAGAATGCCCCCGCCCCCCTCCCCCTCACCCTCCCCATTGAAACTGAGTCGGCGCGTAAGCGAAATGGGGAGGGGGGGACTTTCCGTCATTTGCTTGCACCTGTTGAGTTCCATGATACATGCAATTCGCCTGTTCAACAGCGCACTTCGCGCACAATTTGCCTGCAAACAGAGTCTTTCCAAGGATCCCAACCCTCAATTACGCGGTAGGTTTGCACGTGAAGACCTGCATGACGGAGGCCGCGATACGAAGAAAACACAACCCCTACGCTTCGATACGCTTCGGGGTTCGTCTGATAACCAGCCTTGACCTTGAAAAACAAGCCGATAGTTACAAAGGCTCCAACCCCCATAGAGAAAGCGCAGTGATCCCAGAATCAGATTACTTTGTTTTGCCCTGAGACCCCACGAGTCAAAGCAGCAGCCCTGAAGCGGAAACCCGAAGCCTTCGAAACCTCAACAACCCCAAACTGCAACTTCTCGATCTCAAACGCGCGGTATTCAATTCGCTTGACTCCTGAAGCCGAGAAAGCCAGAAGCACTGAACCCTCATCCTTGAACTCTAAAGGGAGCTGATGGGACCTGTTGGCCTGAGGTCAGGGCAGGGTCTTCGGAAAACAAATTTTCATAGGGTTCTGAAGCATCCTGCAAGACTGCGGCGATATGCAATCCAATCCCTGCGGCCCTACGGCGCACGCCAAGGCCCGCCGACCGAGGCTCTTCCGCGAGCCGCCACAGACCAGGGCCGTGTCCCTCGTCAAGACCTAGAGGATGTGCCATGGAGAATGCACTTTGACTCCCCCTGCTCACAACTTTTTGTTTATGGATCTTTTAAATGCGCTTCTGGTCAATGATGAGCCCTTCAGCGTCTGTTTTGCGCGTATGCACCGAGAGAATGAGCTGGAGCATGTTGGAGAAAAGGAGAAGATGATAGTCTACCTCTAAGAGGTTTTTTGTTCCTCCACGACTCAAAGGCGCTTGCAGCATATGGTGAACGTTGAGCGAGAGAGAGGGCGGGACTTGCACGAAAGATCAAGATATTCTCGGACTCCTCTGCAGAGACGAACCCTAGTATGAGCTGCATCCATCACCGCGCGACTCTCTGGGCTACCCCCAACTGATCCTAACTGGGCACCACACGCTTCGCAGGTCCCCCTGCAACAACAATTCACCAAGAATGACAAGTCCCCGGTCTTTAGGCTTCTGGATTGAAACAGGAGCAAAGACAATCAATGTTATGAGCAAAGCATCATGGCATGCCATGCGCAGAGTGTGGAGTTGTGTGTGGGCGTAAAATTCAGTATTGAACTGACAGGAGCAGTCGGAGCAGTGGCTCAGAGTTGCACCTGACCGCAAGGCGCCAAGGGCGCCAGCTGACCGACTTCGCCCAGCGAGGCCTCGGCGCGGGCCTCAGTTTCGGCTCCGAGTCCACAGAGTCCACAGAGTCCACACCCCCAATTTCAAGCAGCTGCACCAGCAGAGTACGCCCAATTTGCTATCCCTTCTTATTTGCGGACGCACATTTCAGAACTTGCGCGCGCCTCGATTTGCCCAGCCATGTCCGCAATCATCTTGCCAAACCTCAAGGTACGATGAATCAGAAGAGATGGGAAATCCGGGTTAACGGCCAAAAGTATACAAGAAGGCGCCTGTCTGCTCAAAGCTCTAAGTTGCGCAGCCTTGAGAGCCAAACCCTGGGACTCCTGGGCTCACGGCACCCTCTTCAGGCTGCTCTGGCCCTCCTGCACAACGAGCAAAAACTTCTCTCGACGACTCGTTCTAGTTAGTGGCTCGGGAAAGTCGACCCTTTTATTGGGGGAGACGTGAAACCCCAAATGAACGCAGAGGGTTCAGGAAGTTGACGAAGTCGACCGTGGGATCCTTTCCCCGCAATGAACGCATGGATTTTACAGCTACGAACAGCAGCGAAAATCAGTACGCAAGTATCGAAATCCCCAAGGAACGCTGGGGGTCAACATGCTGAAAACATCATCCAACATGGTTGCTGAAGCACCTCCGCCCGAGTGAAAGGCAAGCAAAGCATGGAGTCAAGCCTACCAAAACTTACGAAGAAGAGGCAATCATAACCTATATCACATCGTATAGCCAACATGGCTTACGACACGCATGCGTGGAAATGTGGACACTTCTGCCCGAGGGAAACGCAGTTTCGGTCGACTTCCTAAAAAGCTTCCCCGCAGTGATTTGCCTTACCGCAAGAAAAAAGGTCAACTTTCCATGTCGCGTGTAGTGCCGCGATGTGGGCCTGCTCGGCGACATTGCAGCGCAGCGTCCGCAGCATTTGCAGGCCGCCCTCGCTTCCCTCCTCGAAGGGCCTTTGGACAAAGCTATCGAGCATGCTGTGACAATGCGCCCGGCATGCTGCTGAGTATACCTGTTGCCCGTGGCCCCTGCCCCTTGCCATTGTTGAAGAAGATGTTCTCTACAATCAGAGCTCGCCTTAAAGGGCCGCAGCGGCACAGGAAGTGGCTGCAGCGGCTGCACAGGAAGTGGCAGCACGAACCGACAAAGCAATTCGAGCACATTTCCCAATGTTCAATCAAACTTCATTCAATGTTCAATGATTTGCAGAATCAGGCGCCTGGGAGCCGAGAACTGAGAATCTGCAAAAACACCTCAGCAGGCTCAGGTAAGAACTAAGGAACTAATCAGATGCTTCAGGGAACCCCTTTCAGAAGCTCTGAGGGCCCAGCACTTCCGCGCCATGGCTGCCGCTTCGCTGTTCGACTCGTCCACAACCGCCACCACGAACTGGGCGTGTAAAACTATTGTAAAACTGCTTGGTGTGCTGCTGAGAGGCTTAGCTGCTTCTGCAATCCGAAAGCACATCATTCCACGATGTCATCAAGGTCCCATGAGGCAGAACGGGATGGTATTCAGGGCAGAATTGCTGCAAAGCTGAACTTTTAGCAAGGAGCGGTTGAAGCGTCCGGATCTGTGACCAAGTGCGGTAGGTTCGGGCCCAAAGTGGACATGGTGTCCCAGATGTAGACCTGACAGCAAAGTTCTTCACAACTGCATTGAGGGCCGTGCCTGCAAAGGCCTGGGGGTTTGCATGACTCTGTCGGGTGGACAATGGTACCGACGCAGATGCGCGGTTAAAGCTGCGCCACGAGCTCATCGCCACGAGCTCACATCTTCTTGCAATTGATTCGAGTGGTTCTCAAGATTGCTCTGAGGTCGGTGAGAAACTCGGGAGCTTCAGGGCCGTCAGGGCTGTTGGACCCAAAACTCTACGTACACATCTCTACGCATCTCTACCACACTCCAAACCCCCCAGTCAAGTGACCCGCCAAGCAAAGCGACGGACTTGGGCCTTGGGAAAAGCTGTTGTCGTCAGGCCCCAGGTACTCGAAACAAAAACTCAGAGCACAATCGGTTGCGCCTGAATTTGTCTTCATAATTAACCCACAGTGTGCGTCACTTGAGTCTATTTAGCTGCCAATTTGAGTCGCAGCCCCTCAACATGGTGCCTGCACAACAGGTTTTGCACCGGAGTTGGGCCAATGACCACGGACCTGGCGATGCAGTAGCCAACACGTTCAACACAATCTAGGAACTGCACGGAGAGGACGCAAACGTGAGCACAGCAACAAGCAAATCAAGCAAATTTGGGCACAGCAACAAGATTTCTGGGATGCCCCCAGGCTGGGGGGGTCAGGGAGAACGCCGCGCCGGCGTTGCCACCCGCAGCCAGGCGCCGGCTTCCTGCGACGTTCCGCTTGAATCCGCGGGGGTTTGCGATCTTTGCAAGGCGTGAGAGTTCGAAGCAACGGTTGAGGCTCTGGCCTCCTCGTAGCTAAAGCCCAAGTAGTCGGCCAAGACCCGAGCCACGCTACTCTTGCCCACCTGAGTCCAGTCACGCCTCGAAGTGCCTCCGCTACAGGTTGCTCTCGCTGCTGCTGGACGGTCGCCACCCGGGAACCGAGCTCGCGGGGCTCCCAAGACCACCACACGAATGGCTGGCATTTGCGATGCCTAGGCACTGCTCCTGTACCACCCTTGTACCACCCTTGTACCACACTTTTACCAGTAGTTCTGCCAACATTTTGGGAGAGCGCCTCTTCCGGCTGCTCTTGCCAGCCCGTACGGATGGCAGTCGGACTCCACGCCCCTGCCTGAGACAAAACTCCAGCGCCTCTGGCGCCTGCATAGGTTTAAGCTGACTGCTGGGCAGCTGGGGTGCCTTCATGTAGTCTGTGGCACTTGCCAGGCCCTTCGTTTCATGGGCCTGCGCATGCTGCTTCCAATACAAAGTGAACTGAGCCAACACAAGAACACAAGAACAAGCTCGAAGTCTCCTCGTGCCCGAAAAGCATCTCAGCCGAAGTCTCCTCATGTCCGAAGGAAGGCCAGGGTCTCAAGAGCTCCTGATTGCAACAGCGTCGACAGCGGACATTGGACGCATGTCAATTCAAAGCACCGATGCAACGGGCAGATGCGACTTATACTGGACAAAACAACTTCCTTCAGAGAATCGTAGACAACTCCAACAACAACGACAAGAGAGCGACTCACATCATTGGAGAATCCGCGCCTTCGAGAAAAACATGTCCTTCTTGCCGCCTGAACACGAGCCAGTGCCAGCGCGAGGGTGCACTTTTTGCCTACAGTAAATGGGGTTCTTCTTTCCATTGCCTCCGTTGACATCTTGCCAGTGGACCTGACTTTGCAGTTGCCAGCAAGCACCCTGAAGAGTCTGAAGAGTAAAGGCTGTCTGGGCTGCGCACAGATGTAGAAGTAGGGTACCTACACGTCCAAAAGCGGATCTGCACACGTGATCCCGTGCAAGTGAGTCTGCTCACGGCACTGCTACAGCGCACATTGCAGGATGACCACTGCCCTTCACCATGTGGTCCACCCTCCTAGCCAAGAACAGGCGGGTCCGGAAGACCGATGTATTCTGTAAGCCAGCTTGCATCGAAAGAACTGATGGCGCCTCTCGGACAGAATATCTGCCAGAAGCGTCGGCAGCGGCTGAAGGCAATCTGCACGAATAGGACAGGCATATACAGGGATATATCAGCGCACACAAATTTGCCCCATTCAGCTGAGCAGTGGAAGCCGGCCTTCCTCAGAGCACAATCGCCTTGTCAAGACCTGTACCTGAGCATAGATGGGGCAAAAAGAGGCAAAGGATTGCATACGATGCAATCCCAAGAAAATCTCGGGTGCGGACATCTGGTGGCAAGGCGGGTGTCACTTTGGACAGAAAAGCTTCATCTGGCTGAAAGCCCCGCTGCAGCAGACACCTCAGAGGCCAGCAAAACCACGCCCTGTCACCAGCAACAAAAAACTGTCACCAACAACAAAAAAGAATCGAGACCCCGACTCCACCAATAGCCGCGCTGGTCCCCAGGGATCATCTCCACCCCTTTCAATGTGCGTCACTGTGCGTCGCAACTCTCAAAATGCGAAAGTGGCAGGGAGGCACAGTCTCGTTCAACTTGTTGACCTTCCCTCTTTCAGCCTCAGCCATGGCAACGGCAGCAGCCCTGGCCGGCGCTCCAGCGGGACCTCGTGATACCGAGGATCTGAATGCTCCGGCTTCGCGGAGCATAAGATAAGGCATTTCACTTTAGTTGTCTCAAAGCATTCAGGGAACCAAGTGGAATTCAACACTTTGAAAGCACGGCCAGGGTACGCGGTGCATTGGCGTGGGGAGCTGTGCCGCCAGGGGGTGCAGGACATCGCCTGGACAAAGCTCAATGGTCCACAACGATCCAATCGGAGTACCGGGCCAGTACCGGGAGCAAGTATGGAGCCAGCCGAGGCATCGGCCCACCGGCATGCTGCAAGTGGAGTAAAGGCATTCGTCGGGATGTGGGCCCGGTACATGTGCCCGCAGACCAGTCAGTGCCACCTCTGAGGACTCACACACACACACACACAAAGCCGCGAATCCCCTTCGGGCTCAACTCCTATCGAGATGCACGGAGCTTTCAAAGCTTTCATAAGCCTTTCTAACGGTTGTGTGTGGCCGCTGGCCTCCTCCACGTTCCGCCGCTGGAGACCGCTGGCGAAGCGCCGCAGGGACTCCACGAGCACGAAGGTAGCGCGGGTCGCATGGCCTCACAAAGGATACAAAGGGTCTGCTTTCAACATCCAAATTTGTCTCTCGATTGGGTCTCCCTCGCATCCTCTTGTAAGGCTGAACAAACCCGAAGCTCGGAACCCAAAACTTGAGACTTCAGGCCCTCTTTCTTGGGAGCAAGAAGTTCCACAATCTTCACACACCTAGACACACACACACACTTCCTGTTCCCCTTCTGCTCCGAGTTCTGGCCTGCCGGCTTCTCCTCCTCGGGAGGGTTTGGCCTTTCTTCGGTGCTTTGTGCGGACCCGTGTCATGGTTGTCACATGGCCTCTTGAACTTCGACTGTCCTTGCTTTAGCTTTTATGCTCCTGCAGGCGTCTCAGAACCCGACAGGTTTGACCCGCGATCCCGCTTGCCCGGACCTTGGAGTTGCAGCTGACGAACTGACGAACAAACCGGCTGAAGGGCTGTGGTTTGCCTGCAAAAGTGCGCAGTTCATCTTTTGAGGCGCCGACTCGCAGCTCCAAGGGCCATCTCTACGTTGATACAGGCGGCGCTCTTCAAGACCTGACAAACGCAGCGCTCCAGGCTGCTGAAGCTCAAGCGGCTTGTCTGCGGAACATCACTTCGAAACCAGCCGAACCTCACAGGCGAGCTCATATTCACAGCATCTCACCGCCAGCCTGTCGAAGTATTGAACATTGAAACACGTTGAAAGGACACCCAACAAGCCTGTGACTCCACCGACCTCTTGACCTTCCCTCCCAAGTGCTGCTAAGAGACAGCAAGGGACCACATGCATGGCCGTTGCTATCGCCTGTGAGGACGCGCTTCGATAGCATGACTTGTAAGAAGCACTGAGCAACACTCCACCACACTGATGGGCAGCGATTGGCCTGTTGGGGCAGCATGCGGATCACCTGACATCTTGGGACTTCCGTCATCGGCGCCGTTCGGGATTGTTCGGGCAATGTTCGTGCCTGCAGCGCGAAGCAACAGTCGCACGAGCTTCGTCGAGCGGCTGGCCGCAGCCAACAGCAGGGGCTGCACAAACTGTGTGAGCCTGAGATCCACAAACTGTGAGTTCGTGTAGATTTTGTAGATAGTAGAGCTTCCGATTGCTGCTGCCATCATTCGCCATCGCTGGGCGTCGTGCCCAGCTTCTCCGGTGAGGGCGGTGGGCCGCACGCGGCCACGCCGCAGGAGCTGAGTCACCAGCTCCTCGCATCCAGCCTCAGGACATGACTCAACTTGCCTTCGAAATCTGCATCATGAGCAGAAGCTTACCGGAACCGGAGCGATATTTAGTAAATGCCGTCGCTTCAGTTTGCCTGGTGCTTTCCTTGGGGTTCTTGGACCTGGACCTGGCAGGGGGTTGGTGGAGGGGCTTCAATTCCGTGATATCCCGAGGTATTGCTCATTGCAAAGCCTGAGGATTCAGGTCTGGCCGCCTGGCCAGACCATACAAAGCAATTGACAACAACAGCGAGCTCGAAAAACTGCAGCTCTTCTGCGAGCCCCAAACCTGCAACATTTTCTCTTGGGCTACACTCTTGACATCCTCAAGGTGCATCGGCAACAAATGTCTGAGGATATCTGAGGCACGAGGACTGGCTACTGGCAGCAAGCAAGAACTACGGGATCCTATGGGCTTACACAAGCTCCTATCTGCTGGGGAAGATGGAACAAGTCAACACATATACACAATTTACGCTGCAGAGCTTCAAGCTGCATCTGGACATTGCCCGGGGCTCATACCCAGCATGCCCAGTCCAGGACAGATTTTCCTGAGCGTGACATGCATTGAAGCTGCAGAGTAGCCAATAGCATAGATATGGGCGGGAAAGTTGGCTTAAGATCTGCATGCAGCATTCGTTGAACCACCCCCGTAACTCGTTAAGATCCTGGTCCTAGTCAGTTCGCAGAGTAAGTCAATGTAGTTCAAGCACAAAGCGTGCACAGAAGTTGTCGGCTGTTGTCTGATCGATTAAACGCTAGTACGCAATGAAGGTAGAGTGAATCACGCCACTGACTCCATCCCATGAAAGCATCAAAAATCAACCAGCCAGTGTCTTCTTCTGGGGTCGCTGCCTGACGAGTCCCGATAATTCGGATCCGCATGACGGTCGGTCAGCCAGGAAAGGACCTGCAGCAAGAATACGATACAATATACGATTAAGACGATGTGATGAGAGTATCTTGGTCGCCCTCAGCTTGTCCCTGCCTGCGATTGGCTGATCAGTGGGTTGGCGTATATGCCACGTGCCGCCCACAGCATGAGATCGTCCACAGCAATCCCTGGCGCGACAGCAGATGCACGTGGTGGATCATCAGCTGCAAGAGCTGTGGCGAGAGCTGTGGCGAGCCTCTTGGCACTTCTCTGCATCCTTCGGTGAGAACTTCCAGCAACCTTCGCGTGCTGGATTTAACCGGGCTTTCAAGATTTACTGGGATGCCAGCGAAGCCGAATGAAACGGCACTGGGGCATCGACTCCACAGAGCCGACCCAGGCCGCCAAAGGCAAGCAACTGAGGAGAGCGAGCTGAGCTATTCTGGGAGCTATGCTGGGAGCTGTACAATTTTGCTAGTAGTTGCTACGTGAAAGCCGTGAAAAATTGAGCATGTTTCTGGCAGGTACAAGGCATCTTCTCAAGCCTTTGAAGAACGAGATGGCAGCTCTACGGCTTCTCTCGGGATCCCACCAGCGATGTACTGGAAAGCCCATGACCAGCAGCACTTGCAAAGTTGCAGCGAAGAACCGAAAGACCTGAATCAGATCAAACTACACATTTCAACAGCTCCATGCGACGAAGCATGCAGCTCGAAGAATGGCTTGCCTCGGAGACATCGCTGGAGTCTCTGGACTTGGAGCTTTGCCTGCTCAACAATATGTGACGAAAGCGAAGGCAACTCACAGGAAATTCACAACTCAGGCAACTTTGCTCTGATATCGCTGAGGCAAGGACTGGTCCCACAGCACTCGGCGTCCAAGAATAACAGCAAGCCTTGAAACAGGCATATTCTGCACCGCTCGATATGGCTATCTGCTGATTGCAGGTACTACTTGTATCTGACTTAACAGATTGGGCGCAGCTTTGCAGTCGACATGCAAGCGAAATCTCCGGCCCCGTGCAGTTCTCTGCATGTTTTGCTCCTTTTTGTTGCTTTTCTATAGCCACAGATTCGGCACCTCCGATCTGAGACCAATCTCAGCCACGTTTAGGCGAGAGTGCGTTAGCTGGGGTTTCTATCCGCCTCCCCCTGGTGACATTTTAAAAGGATGGCACGGAGGGAGGACCAAGGTACTCAGTGAGAAGCCTCCGCCTTGGCGACTTGGTGTTCCACGTACCTCCAAAGGCACAGAATGAGACAAAACGGATGACCCGAGTTACTCCACATAATGCACAATGCTCCCGATTCCGCTGGTGCCAAGCTCAGCCTGACACGTTTTTGCGATGCATAACGAACAGAGTAGTCGTGCTTTTCAGTGTCGAAAACTGAACTGATAAGCCGATAAGGCGACAGCCTCTCGGGGGGGGGGGGGCACCCAACTGATCCGGGAAGGCAATCCGGGGCTGGTCAATTGTCTCAAGGCCGAGTGGCTCATCGGCTTCTTGGCCGTAAACACGACGTTGTTTTACGGTACCCGAACACCTAGTCTCAAGGTTGTGAAGCACACCGGGATTCAGTTTTTCTGATGTGAGGCTCAGCTGCACTCGGCCGAAGGTGCACGGTGGGGTCTTACGCACCGGGCTTCTACTGTCGTAAAACTCACAGCTCCAGTAGAAGTATGTATAGCCTGGGTATAAACCTTTGCTCTCATGCATTGTGTTTCGGGGTAAGTATTCACAGCAGCAGAGTTGCTCTGCCTTATGGCTGTGCTGTTGGCACAACAAGCAAGCCGATAAGCCTGTCGGCCAGTGGGCCCACCAGCTGATCCGGGAAGACAACCCGGGGCTCCCAGGCAGTGTTACCCGGTCAATTGTCCCAAGGACCCTGGCTTATTAAATGATATTCAATGATTGACTTACTGGCAACCGCGCAATTAGTTTGCGAGCACAATGCACCAGTTGTACATTGTAGTAATAGAGTAGTAGTGGTCGGAAGTCCTGAAATTCTCGGTCGCGCAAAGCGAGCCTTGACTTCATGATAGCAAACAGCATGGTACTCCGACTGGCCTTTGGTAGAGATGCTCAGCACTGAGGTGCCCCAGATTCTGCTGGGACGAGAACTCAGCAATCTCTCGGATCTGCGCATCATCCCACCCTCGCTCTGCTCCATTGCCAATGGGAATCGTGTCCAACCATTGGCGTATTTTGCCCTCTGCTTCCTGCCGACCAAGGCGTTAAGACAATGAAGGCACGAACTGTTAATGTTCCACAATGGGGCTATCAGCGTGAACTCATTTAGTTACAGTGTTGCGGGCAAAGGCACCGGCTTGCAACCCTCTGACATATTCTTGCCATCTATTGACCTCGCCTGCACCGCCGGCTTTGGTGGCAGCTGCACTGTACCAGCGTGGAACGGGGGTGGAGCTGCGGGAGTACGATTCAAGGACGGACTCCTGCTAGAGACCGGCATGAAAGGTGCTGGAGCTGGGGAAAAGCGCCCTTCCCAGGTTTGACCCAGCGCGGTGCCCGCGAACAAGTTGGTACGCGGCGTCGAGACACCTGGCGACTCAAAAGCCAACGTCTGCAAAACATACAACTGACACTTACACTTTACATAACATCACAGAACATCAGTCATGCGTGTCACCTTGTGCAGTTTTGAAACCCGTGCCTGGGCCGACTGGGGTTTTCATGCCATTCATGCCATTGAGGTGCCTGTTGGCGCTGTGCGCCAGGGACTCTGCCGTTGCAAAGCCTGGAGTTATCAAGCTCGTGATCGGCAGGAAAAGGCCGGGTGGAGGCGTTAGGCCACCGGATGGCGGACTGGTGAACGAAGGCGTCCCCGAGCCCATCGTGGAGCCTGAAAAGATTTGACTGAAGAAGCTCTGGACAACGAAGGACACAGCGAATATGCTATGGCCATGTAACGACTTCTTTTCAATCTACCCCCTTCTGAAGGTTCTATTCAATGCCCGTTGCACATGCAGCTCAGCATTGGCCTCCTGGTGTACGTATCCGGGAGGTGGTCACAGGCGTCGTGGAGCGCGATGCCTGTGATGGATGCCTCACGACTGCACATCCAGCAGGAGCCAGATTCGCCTGTACAAGCGAGGGTGGCGTAACGTGCAGGTGAGATGTATGTGCCGCCTTGGCCTCACTCGGGCTGCGATTTCGCGCAGCATCCAGGAGTGACTTTGCAACGGCCTTCACGGAAGCCTCTGCTGCCGCCTCAGCCGATATAGGAGCCCTGGCTGGGGGCACCACGCGTGCCGGAGGGCTGAAAGTGCCACGAGCACCGAGGTCATCCAGCAGCTTCTCCAGCTGGGAAAGGCGCTCCGTCAGATCCACCAACTTCTCGCCGAGAGATTGTGGTGCACGGCTAGAGAGAGGAGGGCGACGTGTACCAAGCAAGGCCTCAACCTTGGTGGACACCGAGTTCACCTTCTCCAGTAGAGCTTGACCGATTGGCCCGGATGACGTGATGGCCGCCGACACGCCATTTTCGCGCACATCCCGCGCAGCAGGGCTGTGATGGCTGCCAACCTGGTTCGGCGGCGCTCTTCCAAGACTTCTTCTTGGCAGGTGCAAAGGGTGGGAGTCGGCCACTCCCAGTGCTGTAAAGCGAGCTGCCGGGAGCGTGGCCCGCATTTTTGTCGCTAGGGCTAGATTCGGCTTGATGCACGTGATATTGCTATGTGCCTACGGCACGTCAGGCACCTTAAACCACCTATATAAACCTGATACAGTAACGCCTGACATCATGTTGACAAACACTGCTTTTGTTCACACATGGGCTCTGCTTCTATGGAAGCTGACGGCCAAAACAGCGTGGTCTGCACAAATTGGGCAAACATGAACCAAAGAACATGGAGCCAGCTGCACGTCGTTCAAGGCTCCCGCAATGTGGACATCAACGTGATACCTGCAAGTGGATCACCTGTCACTTCATCAAATTAATCATGCTGCCATAGCGTAGAATCTTGCCGACTTGAAAGATGCACTGCCAGCACGCATGTCGTGAAATGTCGCGAATTTACATGCTCACAGGAAGGCCTGGGCCAGCTGAGAGGGGAACGCACCCTGCTAGGCCTTGGGCGAGGCAACATGAGGCAACATGAGGCGACTAGCCGCAAAAGCACTAGGCGGGTCACTTGTGACTTCTGTCGGGTGTCACTTGTGACCTCTACCCCAGCCAGCTGGTTGTTTGTCTGATGAATATGTGTGACTGTGTGGCCTTGCAAAAGCAGCTTTGGTCCAACACGGGTATACGATGCACCATTGGTCTGCCAGGGTCCCGACCATGGTGTTGGGTCACGGCAAGCAGCTCAGCTCCTGAGCGAGGCCAAACATCAGGCAAAGTCGAGCACCGACTCTAGCCCACCTGTCTTTGACATCATAACTCATCTTCAAGCCAACACCGAATCTGAGCTTGCAGCGTCGCATCTCCGCTGCAGACGCTGCGACGTTCGTCGCCTGCCTCTTGCAACCACCTCAGTCCCAGGCCCAGCAGAAACAAACTGGCAACATGCTGCAAAATTGCCGCAAAATGCTGTCTGCAACATGCTCAGAAAATAAGTTTGACTCTTCGCACTATGCCAGGGCCCGGAGCCGGAAAGCCCGGAAAGCACCAGCGCCATTGCCGTCAGCAACGCTCCCATCGCCAGCAGCACCGGTGGAGCCTTGCACTGGGAAGCAGGTGTTTAGTGGCTGCTTAGCGTGTTTTTGTACCATCCTCTTGAGGTGTGTACGTTGGGGTGGGTACCCGCATAAACGCGGGTGCCCATCGATTTGAGTTCAAATGACAGACCATGACAGATACATGTAACATGTCTTGGCAACCTTACACATGTAAGGGGCTCACCATGGCTCACCTTTTCGCAGATCCAAGGCTTGGGAATATCGACTCATGGTACCCAGATACAACCGTCATCAACCGTCATCAACCGTCCAACCGTCCGTAAACGTGAGTTGGCTTATCCCGAAGCCTGCTGCAGCGGTTCGAGCGACAAAGGTTGGGCCTCAGAAGGGCACGTGGCACATTCCATTCCAGGCCTCTGAGCAACTTAGTCAGTTAATCACTTAATCACTTAATCACTTAATCACTTAATCACTTAATCACTTAATCACTTAATCACTTAATCACTTAATCACTTCCCCTTGTCTCACTTGGCGTCGCTATGTGATAACGGCTTTGTACCAAGCTTGTGTTCTCTTGGCGTTTTTTTCCGTGTAGAGCCGAGCAAAAATCTCTTCAATAGCGCCTTTCCCGCTGGGCACCCGGGCGCTGCCGTGGCGCCGACCCATCGGGACTGGGACCGTGCTGGCCGCCTCCAGCAAAGACTCATTGGAGTTTGGCTGGAGTTTTGCTGTGTACATTTTAGTGGAGGGGGTGACCATATATGGTTAACATACTCACCTTCGGAAACGCATTGATTCTACTACATGTTCAGAAAAGGAGACCTCTGTTTCCATCAGCGCAGCAATCCCTTTGCAAACATAGTGCGCGTATATGACGAGTTTCTTGACAGGGTTCACCGCTTTTTGATGCAGTTCTTGTTGGTGGCCTGCACCTACAATGGCAAAGTATGTTTGAACTGTTGTCTTCAATACTGATGTGTGTGATTTGTCGGCGCGTTGTATATAGGGATTTGCCAATGATTGAATACGCGTGCGTTTCCCGTATTAAGGGCTTTGACACCTTCAATTGATCTTCCGAAGCGTAGTATAGGCTCCCGAGTACAATCCAGGGAACGCTGGGGGGGTTGGGATTCGTTGAAACTTGCAAATTTTGCAGATGGCTACCCTTCAGGGCCTGCGGGCGCTTCATTGCTGGCATCATCGCCTTGGGCAAGGAGCATTTCTCCCCCTGCGCAAACCCGCTCACAGCCGCAGTCTTGTTACACTGAGCTAAAGGGCCACCATGTTGGCGAAGTTGTAGAGGTTGTGCATTCCCACGACAAAGCCATCGACCTCAGCGACCGAGCTTTGGGAGTGTGAACCCGGGCCACACTGCGAGTCTGAGCTGCCTCCTTTCTTCACTCTAGGCTTCTGACCAGACCTCCGTGCTCCACGTGGCAGGCCGCCTCCAGTCGCGGCAGGCACAGCGGCTTTGTGGCGTTCTCGGGCTCCACGTCGGCGCTGCTCACGCTGCTGACACCTATCCACCAATAGCCACTGGCAACAAAGGGATCGGAATCGAAGAGATGTAGGGAATTTCAGGGCGGCCACAACGGTACCTCTCAGTAGGAGCGGCGGCAAGGAGAGGTGTGCTCGAAGTGCAGCAAGGTCATAGCCACTTCGGACCTAGATCTTGCCAGGTGTCCAGAACATGCTCAAACAACTTCAAAAAACGTCGGAGAGCCGCCAGCAGAATTCGGAGAATCCAGGAACAACATGCCAGGCTCCGCGCCAGCACAGCAAAGTAGGCCAGGGCGGACTGGGATCCTGTGCACAGTATCAGCAGTTCCAGATAATGCAAGAGTCCAGAGAAGCACATGCTGCCATGCCTGTGTATGGCCACGTCAACTTTTGCGAAAGAGTCAGGCACCAGCGCAAGAACTCTACCAGGGGGCCCTCCTGCAGCTTCAGCCGCTACAGACCAAACTCTCTTGTTTACAGCTGCGGGTAGTCTTAAGAGTTTAAGCGTCTCGATCCAGGCTCTGGCCTGTCCGCTGCCCATGCGGAGAGGCAAGTTCAGCCTCACGTAGGCGTCCTCTTCTCCTCAGCAGATGGGGAGAGCGGCAACTTGCCGAAAAACATCTTCATGGGTCTTCATACATCTCTGCGATTTCCCGCGTTATCGCTGGAATTCCTGCCTGTGGCCGAAGATGTGCATGCCTGCGCACTGAGGTGTCGGCGCGTTGAAGCATGGCTTGCTGTGCTGCTGCTTCGCCTGCAAAGTCAGTGCTGCAGCAAGTCAGTGCTGCAGCCAACTTCCCAACAATACAATGAATACAACATTCCTCAGGATTCTGGCTCTACCACGCTGGGCGGCGAGCTTCGAAAAGCCGCTGACAACCTCTTCAATTGGAGAGATCCTGAGCACAGTGCAACTGCAAAGATTGGCCGAGGAGACGGTGACAGATGTGGCCCTGATGTGGCTGTCACGTCCTCCCAAAGCTGGTGTCGCTCCGGCGGAGCTCGTGGTCAATCGCGGAGCCACAGCTGAAGCTGGCAAAGATGTCCCAAGGGCCTAATCCGTTGCTTTAACGATGCAATGCTTGCTGTGTTAGGTCGACGTGAAGCCGTCACTAAAACTCACGAACAGCGCAGACAGCGCACGAAGGCTGCGTAGGGCAGGGACTGTGGGAAGCGCACATTGGCACCGTCTTTACCTGTCCCCAGCAGCAGATGGAGCCGTCGAACTCCAGCACTGAGCACCACCTCGGGCTTTTGTCCACAAAGCTCTCTACGAATGTCTCAAACGGGTCATCAAGAGAGTCGCCAAGACTCTTGCTCTGCTGCGCCTTTGCCCCCCTGGCCTCGCACCAGACACACAATCTTGCACTGTGCCCTGCACTGATTACTTTTGATTTTGGCACATGCTTCAGCTGCATGCGTCATGCTGTCGGCAGCCTTCTCGCCTCTCTGATACTGATTTTCACTTACATTGAGAGAGGAAACCCTTTATTTACAAGCGCCTCAATGGGTTTTCCTAGAGACACCTCGATCGCTTTTGCTAGAGAAACCTTTAGGCCTTTAGGCGTCATTCTTTTCTCCATTGTCATAAGTACATGCTTAATTTGCCTTACATGAAAAATTGAATTTGAGAATTCTATTTCAATCATTGATGACAAGTTTGTGTTTGGAAATTCGTTATAATTTGTGCACACCTGACAAACAAAAATCTGATCATTCACAACACATCTGTATTGATATCATATTGTTTGTGGAGCAGTAAAACAGTGGAAAACAACAGATAGCATGGAAACGTTACAACTTTAACTGTAATTATAAGAATATCATAAACGGAAGATGGTAACCTCCATTCACGGAGGGTGGGTTCGTGGTTCTTCTTATGCTGTGTGTCTTCGTCTAAATGCTATGAACCATGTTTCCCTTACAATGAAAAACGCCCTGTATCTATATGAGGTCCCGTGAAGGGGATCAGGATTCCCTAAGCAACCGCATCCGCCTTCGTCGAGGCCGACTCGTCGGCCAGGAGAGCCGGAAGCAAAAGCCTCCTGGAGAACTTCGTTCTGCACTTCACACATCACCCAAGCTGTTCTTCACAGCGCTCCTCTGTCCGCCCGAGCAGCAAGGCCACTGGACGGTCCCCCCTCTTTGCACGAGGCACTTCCACAGTGGCGAAGACACCTTACGACACATAGACTCACGACACCTCTGCAACCTTTGCTTAGCCTGACCCCAAAGCTCCGAACGTCTTAGCCTTGGCTGTAAGGCCTCGGCTGTTGTCCGTGACGCCTGAAGAATAGTCGATACGGTGAAAACCAAACTTGAAGCAGCACACCATTCGACAACTTCACCAAGTGCGACGCTGTCAACCAAGAGCAGTCGTATGGGCTGCCGTGAGTCCGCAGCCACCTGGTTTAGGACAATCCATCACATCCGGTCATGGCATGATGTGCCAAACAACTTTAAAATTTAACTTTGTAAGCACAGCGCAGCCCAACTGCCATCAGCTGGTCTGGGTCCCTCTGCCGTACCTTCCGGGAGCAAGGTGCTTGCTCAAAATACAGTCCGACGTGTGACACTTGCAAGCCACCAAATCCCTAAGATCACACATCCAAGCACGCGACCCAAATTGCAAACCCACCATAAGCCGTCGGGGGCGACGATGTCGATGCGGACCCTGGCCATGAACCATGTAAGGCTACACATAAGGCTATATCGCCTCACTCGAGACATCTCGAGACGCAACGTGCAAAGTGACGGTCTCGTGTAACTTTGGTCCCTGGCTTCAGGTTTGATGGCGGAGGAGGCAAACCGCCTTGCCAAGACGGTGCCAGGCCGCGAGGTCCCAATATTGGAAGGAGCGGGTGGGGAGGGTGGGATGGGCACATGAAACGATGGAAAAGTTCCAAGCGCCGAGCGGAAAATATTTGTCCCAAATCCATGCCTGTTGGCAAGGCGCCGCGCTTTCCAAAACAGTCTCACTCGCTCACCCACTCAGAATGGAACTCCATCTGCCGCTGACAGCTCCAAGCTCCAAGCTGGCCGTGCAAATGGAGCTGCTCCATCGGCGTGAGCTCGCGCACCTGCTGCGCTTAACTGCCCTAAAGAGCCTTATTGCTCAGTTCACGTGGCAATGAGACATGGCCCACATGGCTCAGTGCCTGCCAGGACAGGTTCGACCTGGCACCAGGTGCAGACTCGAGGACTATGCTTTTGCTAAGTCCCTCAGATTCTCAGATGCCTGGGACTCCTTGCAGGCATGGCCCCTGGCAAAAACCGGATTTGCGGCATGAACAAAAGCCGGTCAGAAGGTGAACCGGGGCCTTCTTCCGCATAACAATTGATGGAGGTTTCAGTCTTCATCTCCGTCTGTGCCATTAACCTCGCGGTAGCACTGACCAGCTTGGCCAGTCCCAGGCAAAGACAAATCTATGTGCAAGCGCGATGCCGAAAGTTGACGAGCTTGTCGGCCGGATAGGACAATTCAATCAAGCCAAGTGTTGTTGCATCCTGCAGCCATAGGCTGCCATAGGCAGGGGACAATAAGGGATATTTGGGGATTTCGTGGGTTTCGTCGCACTTCCTCTGCCGTCAACGCTGGGAGAGATCGACGCCAGGCAAAAGTACTCTGAGGACCATTGAACTTTTTCTTGTACAACCGGATATACTCCTCGAAGGCAGCACGAAGCTGGCAAAGTTGCGTCAAACAGCGTCTCAGGGTTAAGTCAGTCCACAGTTTTCAGCTGTCCTTGCAGTTGATTCGCATTCGAATTGCATCTTGCAGCGCATAGGCATTCCTTCAATGGACTTGCTTGTATCTCGTCTCAACATGGAAACTCCCGGCATATGTCATGAATGCCGCCCAGAATCGACTGTATTCGCCGCTTTAGGGCAACGAAGCTGCGAATTACGTGCCTGCCAAGAGGGAAATCAGGAAACTCAGCAGGTGCCAGCATTTGCTAGCCATTGGCCATTGCCCAAGTGCTTGCTGACATTTGCTGCCGGCATGCCATCTGCCACGCCCATTGGCAGGCTTGCCATGCCTCCCACCAAAACGAGGATGAGTTGAAGCTGAATCTTGGAATCTTGCACATGATTTTGCATGCAGGCGCATAAGATTCTGGCAGCGCATGCAGGAATGGCCACATCTGGAAGTCCAAAGTCCTTCGGACCTCAACTTCATCAACTTAGCTCCCCAAAAGAAGAAACAAGCTGGACTTTGCCTTTCGTCAGTGTGTTTTCACATGGCTGCACATGACATTAGGTCACTGGCAAGCCAACGGATGCCTTCGACAATGCTGGCCTGGGCAAAGAAACAAGCCAAACACTTCTCCAAAACCGTGTGCCTGCCAAAAGCACGGAAAGAACTGACAAGCTCAGCGCCGTGAAACGAAATCGAGAAAGATTCTGCAGGCAAAGGGCGACCTGCAAGCACGGGAATTGCACTGTACCTGCGTCGCATGATATGAGGGCTCGGAGCGCCTGCCTCCAGTGTCAAGCAGTTTTCCACATGACAGTCGGTGTACAATGCCTGGGACCTTGGGCAAGCGGGCAAAATGGAACAAATGTGATCAAAAAGAGAAATCTTGTGGGAGTTCAGTGAAGTTCAGACTGTCTCTGCTAAGCTCGTCGGCTTCAGGTCCACCTTGATGGCCATGTCTGTGGACGGCATGAGCCTGCAAGTGCGGCTCAACTTGCGGCAAGCACTGGCGAATACACTCCAAGCGAAATCTTCTCAGCTTTCCGGCGCTACATTTCAGAGCTCCTGTCAAGCGTGCAATGCCGAGATTATGCAGATTATCAACTGAGTGTTGGGCTGTCGGCACGCTGGCAGTGCCAGGTGGGCATCTCGCGTTTGGTTCAGCGCACGCACAAACCTCACTGAGCAACTCCGGGCAACTGTCTACGACACTGCGCTCGCAACCTGACCGTTCTGAGGTCCTTGAGGTCTTCTAGGTCTCGCGGGCACCACTAGGTCTCCCGCTCGGCTTGAGAAAGCTTCTGGAAGATTCCAAAGTCGCCTCAGAGCCACAAACGTGCAAACATACAAATGCAAGAAGAATGGATCCCATGAGTCCAGCGCTTGATCGTGTAGCTTGGTACACATCCCAAGCGACATGCACTTGCGATGCGCCTGGGCACGTAGTTGCCGATGGATGGCTATTTATGGAACACAGCTGCACAAGCGAGCCTGCCAATTCTTGGTAGAGTTGCAAACCTCGTAGACTAACATTTTCGGCCAGCAGAAGCTCAGACTTGCGAACCTCCTGTTGAATTGGAGCAAGCACTACTCTCGCCACCAGCCGAAAACTGACACACTTTCCAAAGTCTCCTCGCCATTCTGGTTCTCTGTAGCAACCTGGGATGGTCAAGTTGTTTTTTGTTCGGTGGGTGTTCGGACATGAACAAACATGCTCATACTGTGTTGCTGGGGACGCGGCAGGAGTAACATCGCACGCAGAAACCAGCAATCCAAGAGCCAGCGGAGGGCCTCACAATGTTCAATTTGTGGGCCGCCCCCCCCCCCCCCCCCCCCCCCCCCCCCCTATCACAGAGAGAAAACTGACATGCGCAAAAAGCAGTTGTACTGCATTGCACTCCGACATGTTCCGACCAAACAATGAAATTGCGCGTCGATACGCACTCTGACAGCAGCACATCACGAGGGGGTCAGCATCATTCGGCACTGCAGCCCGTCAACAGTGAAGAATCCCGGTGCCTGAGGGACCATCAACCAGCTCGCCCTCGATCTCCAGTCTCACATGCACATTTTTGACCTCGAGCCCAATGCCGTCACATGCTGCTCCGAAGGTGTCGTGAAACAGTGACTGAGGTGCGCACTGTGATTTTGATGCGCGACAAATAATCAGCAAACAATTTCCGAAACCTGGCACCACACAAGGGTAGAAACGGTAGTTGGAAGAAGTCAGCCTCAAAGCTTGCAATGACAAGGCAGGTGCACATCTCGCGTTCTAGGGTCCGCCGTTGGGTCTGGCTCCGCATGTGCACAAACCTTGCCAATGCAAAGCCCATCATGCTGCTGCCTCCCCTGCATTTTTGGCATGACTTGGCTGTCCGCTCTAAGCGTTCCATTTCGTTGGTGCGGTGCTGGTACACCTGTCGCATTAAAACACAATTCTAGCGAAACACCGTGGAACACTTTGCACGATGCTGCAAGGGCTGTCGATGGTCCGGCCTCCTCTCGGCTAAGCCATCTGCATGCTGGAGCAAGCACGAGGACAAGCCTCCAAGCTTGGAAAGCTTAGTGACTTAGTGGCTACATCATGATAAAGCCAGCGATCGACTGCCAGGATATGAAGCCAGGGCATACCAAGGCCATCGCCCGTCCACGATGATCTCCAGTTCGCCTTGTATGATGGACCTGGCACTGGATGGCTGCATCGCATCTTCTCAGCCAGGCCGCTCTTACTCGTCTGCTGCAGCTGGGCTGCAACTGCAGCATGGCCGAGGAAAGCGTTCCTGCCTGAGTGCATGTTGACTCTTCTCACCCAATGTCCAGATTCATGCAGATTCATGCAGACTCATCAGAGTTCAGGCCTTCAGAACAAAAGGCAGGTCGCTCCCGAGCATCAGCTCATCGACAGGCTCGGGGTTTAGCGCCTACAAGAAACATGATCTTCACAAGGAAGGGCAAATACATGGAAGGAAACACTTCGCAAAGCTTGAACCTAAGTCCAGCACCAAATTTCGAAGCTCTAGGTAGCCACTTAAAAGGCCTTCCGCACAAGAAGCTTGAATGGAACAGCAACATAACGGCAGCCACCCCGAGCCTAGATTGAGGTGCTCCGCATTGAAGCCATGAATAAACTTTTTGGCCTGCCCTTGTAGCAGGTCAGCCTGGAAGGTCAGGGCTTCAGTACAAGCCTGCACGCATTGTGTGTGTGTGTGAGAATATCTGAGACTTGAGCCAGTCGGCTCTCCAGTACCATTGCTGGCCTGAGAGGGACTTGGACTGCTTGAACGCACGCGCCCACGCACCCACGCACCCGCGAACCCACTCACCCACGCGCCCACAGACCCACCCCCTCACCCACCCACCCACCCACATCGCCCACCCACATCAGCCAACCCACCCCCATCACCCCCACCCACCCACATCACCCCCATCACCCCCAATCACCCCCTGCACCCCCCTGCACCCCCCTGCACCCCCATCACCCCTATCACACCCATCCACATCACCACCCCCCCCACCCACCACCCACCCACCCAATACAGACACAGGTCCACCACACACACAGGTCCACCCACACCACACACACACACACACACACACACACACACACACACACACACACACACACACACACACACAGGCCACACACACACACACACAACACACACACACACACACACAACACACACACACACACACACACACACACACACCCACACACACACACACACACACACACACACACACCACACACACACAGTCCACACACACACTCACACACACACACACACACACACACACACAGGTCCACACACACACACACAGGGGTCAACACACACACACACACACACACACACACAGACACACAGAGAGAGGTCCACACACACACACACACACACCACACACAACCACACCACCTACTCTGATAGCAAATCACAAGTCCCGCACACTGCCCGGGCACTGCGCCGATCGCGCCCCGAGCAACTGCCCGACCCACGGCCCCACCAGAGCCCATCTGAGCCGGGCTGCGGCCGCAGGAAAACTATCAAATTTCAAGCTGAGGCAGTGCAATGAAGGATGGTGCAGGTGCTACGACTTTGCTAGCGCAGCTCTAAAACGGTTTTGATCATGGGAGCAATGCCAATTCCCACTCACATCCGCTCACGGCGTGATGTTCGTCATGTGGAGATGCAGACTTGCAGTGAAACTTGCGACATCGTGCGACGAGACAGAGACTCGATAGGGACGGACAAGTAAAAGGGGAAGGAAACTGAAGGCAAAGGCTGCGGGACTGGACCAAGAGCTCGGGCAAGATGAGATCTGAAATGGCAGGAGTCTCTCAATTGTTCACTGGAGGCTTCCGGGTGTCATAAGAGAAGATGGTCCTGGCAACGTCAAACAAGTCAAGCCAGAGCAGCCAACCCGTGCATCCTGACCACTGTTCGTCTGTACGAGCAGGCCTGCTGCCCAGTCTAAGCTCTGCATCGGCCTTGCAAAGGCGGTGCAGACCCCGTTTGCGGTCGCTCGATGCCCGAGACACTGAGGCAGTGGCCCAGTCAGAAGCGCCTGCCTTCCGAAGCATGTCCGCAATCTGCGCGAAGCGAGACTTTGCTAAGCTAAAGTCAGTAACGCAAGCAATCCGCCGACCGTGGCGGTAGGACCCACATCGACCAGTCAAAACTTGGTCACAGACCTCTGCCTGCCCTGGCCCAAGCATGCCCCGGTTAAGTTTCTGGTTGGCGTCAGCGGCATCCAAGCTTTTGTACCCGAGGTGGCGGCCTAGTCGCGGACCAGCTTTTAGATCTTTTCTCAAGTGGTGCATCCCTACCAGTGCGAGCATCATGAGCATCAGCTGGGAGCCCGAAAGCGCGGACGACATTCAAAATTTTGGGGAGGACTTCCATCCCCTGCACGCGGTCAGCATCATGAGAAATCATGATGCATCAGCTGTCAATACTGAGTTACGTCCATGCGCTTGGGGTCCAGAAGGTTCGGTGCCGTGAAACGAGCCCAAAGTTAGGGCAGCAAGCGTGCGCGCTCGGTACCTCACTGGCACCTGACATGTCGACCGATCTGGGGCGTGGCACGCGGCTCTGGGCGACAGCCCTAGATAAACTCAACATGCTCGGCGATGCAGCGAATGCGGTGCTGTTGTGCCGTCGCCTCTCGAGCCCCAAGAGCAGTAGCTAGTGCCAGAGCGCAGGTGCCATCTGGAGCCTGCAAAGAAGTCGGGTCTGCCGAAGAGCCTGACATCTTGCAGCGGCCTTGCTGTCGACATCAGGAGTGGGCCAAGCAGCTTTGAGCATCAAGCTAACCTGTGGAAAACTGCCACTGGCTGCAAGGGCACATAAAGCAGCTCGCTAAGGTCCAATTTTAGGGGGCAGACCAAGTCTGCCCGCTTGTTCTGGATGACGATGATGAAAGGGGTTGCTTGGCGCGGTCCGCTGTCTCGATGGTTGACATCGGCGCCGCCTGCGCTAAGACACTCTGGCCCAGCCCCCTCTTCGCCCCTCCCGCTTTACAGCCTCGTAGCAGTGCCGAGACGCATGCAATACAGCCACCACCAGGTGCTGTTCTCGGTAGAACAAGCATTCAGCACAGGTTCGAGGCGACATCATTGGTATGCAAGCATTCTAAGGCGACTGCAGCAGATGATGATGCAAAGCCGTCAGGCCCTTCAAGTCCTACGGCATGCGCTCATTGCACACTCTTTCTTTGGGACATTGAATGCCGCAACCTCTGCACAAGGATCTGCTCCCACTGCCAAAAGAGCAGAAACGTCATGGGCTGGATCGTTTTTGACCTGCACAGTAACATGGACCAGCAGCATTGGCCATCGCCTGCCTTAGTCGATGCCTTCAAGAATGAAGTCCACGCAGGGTCCAGATGCGACCAAACAAGGTCAGAGGCCTCGTCCTCGAGCTGCAATTCTGTTCAACCGACTCAGGTACATGATGTAGCCGCGCTCGGAGTTCCTCTGCCTTTGCTGCAGCATCTGGCATGGCAGACGCGCGCCCAGGACCGTGCAGGGTGATGTGGAAGCACCTGGAAAGACATCTGAAGCTGTGCTTTGTTGACGCCGAAAATGCGATCTGCGTCCTTCTTCTACAAGCACTCTTTTCTTGCTACCTGCGTCTTTTTGCCGGGTGTGGGGGCTTGCCACGTCGAATCTGCAGCTTTCGTCTGCACTATGCCTATCCCCATACCGCAGGATTCTCTAAGAGCGGAGATCGCGTAAGTAGCAGCCGGGAAGAAGCGCCCACCCGCCCATCGACTCCGGGCCCAGCCTTATTGCCAACAGCTTTTGACCCTTTGATGGCCAGCCCGAAAACCTACAGCTTTTTTGACCTCGTGCCCAGTCTTCAGAACAGCATTTTGTGACTCCTTCGAGGGGCCTGTCCTGAATTCGACACCATCTCTAGCAAATCAGGTGCGCCCAGCTTTCCATCAAGTTGATGCAAGACTGCAAGACTCCACCTGCAGCACATGCAAAACCTTCGCGATCCGAATTCTCGCGTTCCCAAACTCCCAGCACTCACAACCACAACTGAATCCAACCAACTTCAGTCTATTGAATCCCTACCCCCTAGTGCTAAAGACCCCCCGCCCAATGCTAAATATCTTTCTAGACCCCACCTAATGTTGAACGTTTTTCCCGCATCCGAATTTCATATTTTTGTCTGCTCATGAGTCACCTCCTCTGCCGGAACGGATCGAGGGCATATCAGGTGAAATAGTTAGGATCGTGCCCCATGTCATTCGGGTTTCTGGTCTCGTGGCTCTGTGCCTTGCAAACCCAAAGCCCCAAAAGCCCGTCCGAAGCAAGAGATAAAGACATAGGCCGTGCCAATAATCGCCACAGGTAACAAAAGCAACAGACACAGGCAGCACATTTTCGCGTGTCATGCCACCAACACAGGACAAGCAAAACATAGCACAGGTAGCACAAAAGCAAAGGACACCGGGCTCTCCTTGCTGATGCATAAGACATAAGATATGCATAAGAAAGAGCTGAGCTTCAGTCTCCTCAGACCACTCGCCACCAGGCGAAAGTGCGTGGACGGAGAAGCCCACGCAATCACTGCTCTCTGCCGCCACCTGCGCATCTTCGCGACGGGATGCGAGAAAGGTCGGTTGAAACCATTCTCGTGGGCCTTTGCGGCCTCGACGCTCATGAAGCCAGAGCCCCTGGTTTTGGCTGACATCCGTCGATTCTGGCCGACCCTTCCGCACCTATGCACGACTTTTCTCAGTCCTGTGCCCAAGCTCGGGCCCAGCCAAAAGGTGCGAGTCTTGCCTATGCCATGAGAGGGCCTCAGAGCTATGCGGAAGAGGCCCGCAGACGAAGCGCACAGCAGAGCTTTAGCTTCGCGTGACGCTTCGAGTGACTGGCACAAGCATCTGCAGGAGTGGCGAAATCCCTCCTGACCTAAGACTTTAAGAGTGCACGCGGCATCACACCTGACCCTCACAAGCGCAGAGAACTATGTCCAGGATTGTCGGCAGGGAGGAAATAAGAGGAAATTTGACAACCCAAGGGCTTGGCCAACTTAACCAATGGATCGTGCCCACGCTTGTCCTGGAGCCGTGGATTGGCACCTGGAGTCCAGAGGCTACTATCGGTTCCTGCACGTTTTCCGACTCCTCACAACAGATCTGCATTCAGGTTCTGACGCCGGTCCAGGAGAAGCTTGACCTCCGCGAGCAACAGAGTTCAACGAAACTCCCGAGCAAGAAAGCACTTACAGACATCTGCGCTGCTACCGTCTCTGCTCTTCGCCCTGCCCAAATTCACCACCAGCGCTAGCAGATTTTACCGATTCTACTGCTTGTCACAAAAACACACACCAGTGCGCCAATGCATACCAATATGGTCGGTGACAGAAACCCACCCGTCGATTGTAACCGAACAGTTGCTGCCAGGCGTCGACGCGGAACGTTCGGCTGTGGCAGGCCCAATGCAAGGAAGTGGTGCCATCTGAGCCTGAGGAGTTCTCTGGGTTGCGCTGCAACGGTTTGATCCGCGAGCTGGAAGATCGGCAGAGGTGCTGCATCGCCCATCGACGTCAGCACCACGGTCCAACAGCAGCTCGCACATGGCAAGGTCTCCGGCCTCCGCTTCCAGGACATTTCGGTTTTTTGTCGCAGTTCTGCCGGTGATTGCGGTTACGCTCTGGCCAGGGCGACACCTTCACAGCCATGACCAATGGCGGAATACCCGTCTGCGGGTCAGTAATGGAGGGGTTCGCCTAGCGGAGGCTGGCTGTGTACATCCAGAATCACTCACTCATCTTGCATGCTCATCTCTGCGAACCCCACCTTTTCCCTGTCCAGCATCCACTTGACAAGCTCGATCTGCGCATGCCAGGCAGGAAACTCTGGAAAGGAATCGAACAAAAGAGCGTCATGTTCCCAGGGTTCAGCCCTGGCACGTCACCATCTTTCACCGCTTGGTGGAATTCTTTACAGGTGGACTCCAGGGATCTCAGCGTTGTGCGAAGCACCTGCACTTAGATGAACGAGCAGATGTCTGTGCCATTCTGCTGCCCACCTCCTTCTCAGCGAGGGAGCACAGGTCTTGTAAGTCTCCAGGGTCCTCACACATGGCCCAAATTACACAATACGGGCTGTTAGCATGTGCCACGACAACTTCAGCATCTGTCAGTCCTCCAGTTCGCAGAGCTGCATAGCTTCATCGGCAATGGCTAAAGACTCGCGCACAGCTTCACCTCGCATCCCCAGCTCAGCTCCAGTCTCCAAGCATGGGCAACAAGCACAACAAGCATGGGCAAGCCTCTGTTCACTTCTGTCGCCAATGCTGCCTGCCCAACATCCACATGCGAAAGGGACATATGGGCCGACATGGGCCGATCACAACCTGAAGGCAGCGTCGCACTGCCATAAACAGCAGAGCCTGGAATGGCTGGAACGGTAGAGGTCTCGACACTACCGCTACGTGCTGCGCTTGCTCGGCCAAAGCCTCACCTCTGCTTTTCGGCGGAGTTTTGTGTCAGCGCCTTGCATCTCAACAGTTGTGGGAAAACGCTGGGTGAGCAATCCAAGCCATGCTCTCGAGGGTCTGACCGCAAATTCTGGCATCTTGTAAGGTTTGCAGCAGCGGATCGAGAATTGGCCTTGCAGCGGGTTAAGCCTGCACTTCCCGAGCTTTAGCACTGCTCAAGCTGTAGCAGCAATGCATGCTGTAGCTATCCCTTGCTGTTCTTGTCTTTATCTGCTGCGGGGCGTTGAGAATGTGGCAAAAGCGCCCCCCATGTGCCCCCAACCCAGCACTCTGCGGACTCTGCGGATGTCTGTGGGGACTTAAGAAGCCGAGCAGGCAAGGGTAAGCAAGCATGAAGGGTCAGGACAGGCTCCAGGACGGGTTCTGCAAAGAGAGAAAACGGCCACGAAACCGAGATGCAGGTTGCTAGCGTCGCAGCGGTAGCGTACGCAAGTGCGCTGCTCCTCATGTACATGTGTGTCATGTTGTGTGCTAAGCCACATGGGACTTGGATTTAGATTGAAATCCAGTCGAGTCTCACGCTGGCATAGGGAGAAGAAACGTGGAAGGCTCGGGGCGGCGCGCACTCATGTCCCAGGGCCGGGACGAGCGTGTGTACTCCTGCGACGTGTTTGCAAAGCACCTTTGAGGAATCCTGCCTTGCAGCGCTTGAACATCCTCTCATCTCTTCCTGTCTCTCTCCTTGCTGACGTCCATGGTGTCCCAGTACCTTGCGGCGCTCGGGGGCCTGGCACAAGGCACGGCTCAACACCGAGTGAAGCGCAGAACTGTTCTGAGCTGCTCGCACTTGCGATGCTGCGGTGCCATCACCCTCGGCTCCCGAATAAGCTACAAGCTCAGCATTCAGCATCTACACTTCAAGAGCAACCTTGAGGTGTAGGCTGGTCCTAAAGCTGCTAAAGCAATGACCCACTGAAGCTTCTCCTGCGGGTAATGGTGCAAGGATATACAATGATGCGGATGATGCACAATGATGTGGCACGGTGTGGCATGTGGCTCCCCAACCTTGGAAGCGCGCCGAGCTCGGGCCAGCAAATTCAAACCCTCGGCCTCCACTCCTTGGGCTTCTTGCACTGGTCCCCTGACTGCACACGTCAGCACTCAAGTCCGGCACGTCGAACACGCTGCTGGCACGGGGGCGTCGTGAAGACCGGGCCAGGATCCTCAACTCTACGTTGTTCCCCGTGCGATCCGAAGACTGGAGGCCCTGAGGAAGCAGCTCTCTCTCCACGAGCTTTGAAGCGCGCCCGAGCCCTGTCACCTCGCCGTGCAGAAGTCCTGTTCTTTGGTGCTGTCACGAGCACATCCCGTGGCTGAGTCCAGAACGCTCAGCATAAACGTTCTCCAGTGACAGTCGATACTCCTGCCCAGCCCCCTGCGAAGCACACAAGCGCGGCGAATGTTCAGTCGCCTTGACCGCCGAGGCTTCAAGAGCAGCTTCCACATTGGCCTAGTTACACAACAGTTTCACAGCATGCTTCAATCACGAACTCAACTATGCCAAGTGATGCAAGCGGGTAAGTCGACCGCAAGTGCCAGGTTCATTGGGCACTCAAGTGGATGTTCGCCACCGTCTGGCACAGGGACATGTGATGCTGAGCTTGCCGACTTGCTGCGCATGTCACAATAGATGGCTTAGAGGACCATCAATCTCATGGCCCAGAAATCTGCCGCCACATCCATACGGACAAAGCTCTTCCCCTTGGCAACCACAAGCTGAACATGAACAGCAGTTGAAGGCTTCAGAAGCAACATGGCGAAACTGAGCACGCTGTCAAGGATAAAGGAGTCCAAGCCCGAGTGAGCAATGTCAGGAGCTTTGATCCGATGACCTTCCTCCCTGAAAGTTACGACAATCAAGCCCGGATTCCAATTTCCTTCAGTCCCAGAGCCGTAGCTCAAGCAAGGCTGGACACTGATTCGCACACGGATTCGTGCACTAGACCACGAGTTCGCAAACGGGTAGCTTCGCACACTCGACGACTCATTGTCTCAACTTGGGGGGGGCAGGGAGTGCAAAGGCCTAAACCTCACCCTAGAAAGAGACGACGATATGACGAGCCCGAACGGTGCGTTTTCCTGCTCGAACCACCAGTGCTTGAACCGCCTGTGCGCGTGAATCGCCAGCGTTGAATCGGATTCGTGCTGCAATCATTAGTGCTGGAACTGCTTGAATCGCGCGTGCTTGAATCGCTGTGCTCAAATCGCAGTGTTCAAATCGCGGTCAGTGCTGGCTTTGTCTCGGCAACATTCAGCCCCATGACTTGCAGCCTTTGGATGTCCATGACACTTAACTTTTTAAATCGCAGCGCGAGTCTAAGCATCTTGCGATTGGGACATTCGTGAGCTAGATGGCGCGCCGCTTCCTGCCAGGAATGTCCAAGACCTTGACCTATGCGCGTGCAACTAAACTTGGCCTTGCCGGTGAAGAGGGTACCACAGTGTCTTGGACAGCGGCGGTGCTCCAAAAACACCTCAGGGCAAAAACATTTGAAGATCATTGAAGCCTTGGCTGCAAGTGCTCGGAATCACATTGTCAAGGCCGGAGGATGAGCGACGCGCGGCACAGGATGCAGTCTCAATGAAGTCACCAATGCCATTGTGCTGCATTCACCTGACATGCCAAATCCTTCTTCGCCCCCGGAAGCCATCATTGTGGCATTAAACTGCCTGGTCGTTTCTGCATGTTTAGGGTTCGATGGCATCAACCGCATAAACCCGTCATTATGCATCTTACGAAGTAGCTAAGTAGCTACAGGCCACGTGGATTTCAAACCGAGGACCCTGTAGTACGCTGTCGACCCTTGTCTGACGCCTCTCCAAAATCCGCCGAGGTCTGACGCCTCTCCAAAATCCGCCGAGGCGGAGGCCTGAGGCCTGAGGCGTTCAGATCCAGGTCTAGGAAACCTCACGGCCGAGTTTCCCTGGCCCGCAATGCTGCAATGGGTACCACCCTTCTACATAGCCGGTCAGTGTCCAGCCGCGGACGACGTGCCGGGATTGGGCCTGCGCACTTTTTGGACCCCTCTAACCCCCCTCTAGCCACGCTTCCCCCGTTGGTCCCTTGTCGGCGCCATTTTCAGCCCCGCCCATGAACCCTGCATTATGCATAAGCCTCGGTCCCCTTGCCGAGGCGGCCTCGCGTCAGCAGCTAAATTTGACTTGCAGTGGCTCGCACACTGTACATGAAGACCACTCCCTGTTCTTGAAAGGCACCCCGCGAAAGCAGCACTGCAATGCTCGCCTTTGTGCAGCGCTGGCCGGCGACAGCAATGCCACTCATGCAGAATTCATTGGAAAGTTTCTGTCCGCATCTTGACTGTCTTGAAGTACGACTTTGGCTCCATGATGGTGATATATTGAGATGTACTAAGCTATACTAAGCCCCAAGCCTCCGCAACATGCAACAACAGCCTGCGATTCCGACTTGCCTTGTGCTCCTTGAAGTCTCTTCTTCGCTCCCCGTGCTTCGCCCCCCCTTGCTTTGCCCAAGGCCAAGAATGCTCTCTCTCCCTCTCTCTCTCTGCCGCTGCATCCCAATGGTCCCACCGCGTGAGGCAGCCAAACACCCGCTCAGGCCAAGAAGGCTGCCAAGGGCCGTTTTTCGACGCCATGCGTTCGGTTGCACACATTGGCGCAATCCTCAGTCCTCGTGCGCGGCGCCCTCACGTTTTCTAGACTTTCTGCCCACGCAAGACAGCCAAGCCATGCCAGGCCCAGGGTAACCATCCACACATGTTGTCATACAGTACATGGTATACATAGCTCATTACAGCTCGCAGGTCAAGTTCGGCCCACAACTGAAAATCTCGTGTTTTTGTCCTACAAAGGAGCCAGTGTATTTTGCTGGGAGATGGCCTGTTAAAAGCTCCACAAAAAACCTGTGTTGACGACAAGACGTGGCATTCATTGGGTCTGGCTGCTACACTGCTACATCCATCATCGTGCATCCCAGCAAAAAACACAGCATGCACCTCAGCAGCATCTCTTCTTGCACATTTTACAGGAGAATGCTGCAAATCGGCTGTAAATAAATTAGCGGGTCTGTGACTCCAGAGAAAGAGCAGCGCCACGGCATGATTACCATAAAGCCATAAAGCATGTACTGGTGCTGAAAGTAGGGACAACCGGCTTGCTTCATTTGACTCACTAGCATGCACAATAAGAACGATGGTCCTGCATTTGTGTGGTGCGTCCTCGCAGCTTTCGGAGAACGAGCTCTACTGAACAAGGCGTCGCCGACTACGACAGTGCCGTTGCCAACCTGAAGATGTAGAACTGACAGCAGGACAGCTGCACATCTTGCCCTCTCTCCATGTGACAGGGATGTGACACACGGGAGGATCTGACATGCATCGTGCAGTGTTACAGCTGCTTGTTAGTTTTGAGGCCTGAACTTCGGGCAGACTTGGCATCCAGCATCACTTATGCTCTACACCTTGGCCAGATATTGCTTTATTTGACAGGACGCAAGCTTGCGGCACGATGGAACCACTCGTAGGTTCCGGACCCGTGCTTCGTCGTCTTCAGCCCAGCTGGTTGCTCATACTCGTTGTCGGTTCATTCATAATGATAGTGATACGTCTGCCTTGTAAGATGGTAGTCAGAAGCATCTGCGGGTACCGCAGCTCCACTCTCGCATCCCTTGCCCTCGTGCACGCAGCACCTGCCAGTTCGTGTTCCAAATGTTCAGTCTTCGCCACGAAACGAAATTTCACAACATCAGGAGGGCTAAGGACAGAGCCACGACTTCTTCGCAGGCGACCACCCAGCTTGCCAGTTGGACAGCCCCGCAAAACAGTCAAAGGGCTTGGATGCGGCACAGCCAAGACCAAAGTGGCCGCAGCACCTGGGAGCGTCCGCACACAACATCGGAGAGCATCAGAACTGCTCTATGCAACGGCGCATCGCAGCAAGCCAAACTTTCTCAGGAGTCCTCAGCGGTGACACCTCCGGGGCCGAAACCAAGTCTTTTTGTGCGGCGACCAGCCAGCATGCCAGTTGGCGAGACCAGCATGGCAGTCAAATTTGGCTACGCATCCGGTTCCTTCGTGTTGGCAGCACCTCGCATATTTGCGATCAAGGACATCAAGTTGCAATAAGGTGTCTGAGGCTGCCGCCAGGATTTCTTATTCTCCGACCATCCGGCCTCCCAAGTTGCTGGACATGCATGACACTATGAATCACACCCTCCCGCAAAGGCAGGAAGCCTTCCAGTTGGACAAACCTGCTTGGCAGTCATAATGGTGGATGATGTGGTAGTGGTAGTGGTCGTCGTGATAATGGAAGTTGCAGCCTCGAAAATCACGGCTAGGTTCTCTTGCAAAATTTGTGGCTTGTCTCGGCGTGCCTTTGCCGAGGTGGAAACAACACCACGCCTGGACACTGCTGCTAGCAAGATCCGACCAGGCTTCATGTGGAAGTGACTGGGAACATGGGTTCTCCAGTTCTCCAACATGTTCCAGGCGGGCCAGATCGGGCCTTCTTGTGGGGAGTCCATGTCGTCTCCCAATTGCCATAGGCATGGTCGCAGTGGTACAACTGTGTCGGAGCTTCGAAGCAGGCCACGTCTCAGTGCACAATGTTGGTCGGTTGCAGCTTCAACGTGGAAAAGGTGGATGTTGCAGAGGTCCAGAGGCTGGGTGTGCTGCGATAGCGGGCACAGCACCACGCCCTCTTCTGCTCTGGCCAGCCTAGGCCAAGCATGTCACATGAGTCACATGAACCATCAAAGCAGTGTCTGGAGTATGTGACAGGCTTGAATTTCTAATGCCGGTGCAAACTCAGCAGCCAGCTCAATCTGTTGTCGTAATCTGCGTGGCAGTTGTATGAAGGGCCTTGAGTCGTAGTTTCTGTTGTAGGTGTCACCGGCGGTGGCTCGAAGGAGCAGATGCCCTGCCAGCGGGGAGGGAGAGTTGACATTGTCAAGGGCTGTGCTTGATGCCACAAGCTTGGAACGCCTCTCTTCCCGCCTGGTAATTGCAGCAATAGCTCCGTTTTGCCGGCAGCCAGTACCTCACATGCTACGCATTCGCTGCACCACGTACCGGGGCTTGGGCTCAAGTTGGCTTAGCCCGTAGCTTCGAACGCACTTCCTGATAGAGTGCGGCGATATCACCTCAAGAATGACAAAGGCTTGTTCCGGCTTGTTCCTTACACGGCTTTGCGAAGCATCAGGCTGGGTCCCGAGCTGCCGGAGGCCGCTGCAACCTCCAGCTTTGGAAAGCACGATCCGTCGCGATTCATTTTGGGCCGCTATGCACTGAGCAGACTGGGCAGACTTGAGCATCTGAGACCTGCACGGTCGTCAAACCACTCTGGAATTCCTCTCCTGGGCCATGCAGCCCAACTGGCTCAAAACTTACTTGCTTCGCTTCCTCTATGAACTGCTCCGGAAAATTCGTGTTATCCAATCTTTGTTTCTTCCTAACTCCTCAGTAAGAAACAAAGATGGCGACCCTGAGGGAGGCACGAGTCAACGCCCCATCTCCGCTGGCGTCTGCTGCGAAGAGCTGCTGCCCCAGGCTGTCCTTAAACGACCTGCCAAAGCTCCCAAAGCTCCAAAACCCATCTAAACCCATCTCTCTCTTGGCTGCTTTGCACAAGGCCAGGGCCCATCCCGCTGGAGGGTTCCAATTTCTGACTTGGTGACCAAATCATCCTGAAAGACGGCATCTCGGCTCGAAACAAAAGCAACGTGACGCTTCTTGCGCAGCGGCCAGAATCAGGCGATAGAGAGAAAGGCAAGAGAGGCAAGAGAATGGCATTCGCGCATGTGTCTTCTCCATGGGCTGTGCCCTGCTTTTTGGGTCAGGCGCATTCCGAGTCTGGAGACATGAAGCGGCTTTGCGCTTCTGCACCGTGAGTCGCCCAACCTGCTCCTAAGCAACACAAACTGTTTGTTAAAGCTCGTCGTACTGTCACTCTTTACCTAAACACCATCGTATCATCCATGTCGGTCGAGTCTTTTAAGTCTGATGAACGGGCGCTCTGTGCCTGGAAGCAAACGAAAGCCGGCTGGGTACAGCTCCACTGTTTGCAGACACGTCCCGCAGGTCCCGTGCTCTCTCCATCTCATTGAGCCTGACAATGCACAAGCACTCAGCATTTCGAGCTCAGCATTTCCAGCAATGACTCAACGTGACATGCTTCCACAAAGCCTTAACCTGTGAAGCTGACTACAATACGTGCTTGCGCCTCGTCATGGTCGATACTGTCTGGAGAAATACTCGCTGGAAGCTCTTGACGGAGACTTTACAGGTTGGACATCGCACATCTGGATGTAAGGAACCATTTGGCAAAGCATAGCGGAGTGAACATCTGTAACATATGAGCAAGTGCCCGCAGGGAAGGCACATTGTGTTTGCTGCAACCTCCCGACAGACCACGCAAGTGCCAGTAGCCAATCCAGGCGTAGGCGCAGGTTGCATCTGTTGCGGTGCTCGGGGTGCATCAAGCATACGTGGCAGCCGTGGTAGCTCTTGGAACTCCGCTTCGCGCGTCAGGCAACATGTGCACGCACGCTGGCCCATCCCACGACGAGGGACGAGCAGGGACAAAAGGCACGGCCATGGCTAGACTGACGCTGCGAGCCGTGGCGCAGATCTCAGGTCTCTCTGCATCTCTCCGTCACTCGCATGACTTACATCACTGGCATCTTATTGCTGTGTGGCACAACATGCACATCCTACCTCGGAGTGGCACACAGAATCGTAAAGTGGCCAGATGTCTGAGGATGCCACCCCGTTCTTGTCTGCAAGGAGCCACGCCTCAACGACAACGCCAACTGGCAATTGGCAGTCAACTACGCGGCTACTCAACGAAGGGGACAAAGCTGAGCGAAGAAAGGCTGGCATGAGTTAAGAGGCTCCGGCTCCATTGCTCCATCGGTCTGATCGAACAGCACCCACGCGCAGCGCCTTGGAGGCAGGCTTCCCATGGCCTCCCCTGCCATATCAAGAATTCCGATACTGCGGAGAGCAACCTCGATGTAGGCATCGTTGTCCATCATGCCGCCACCAGGCGCCTTGCTGCAACGTTCATGATTCGTCAAAGTATGTGTTCCCAAAGCACAATGCCAAACGGCGCCTACCAAGTTTCACCAAGGCATGTACCGACACATTAAGCGCCCGGATCGCCGCTTCAGAGAACAGGTTCTGGGATTTCCACCTCGGGTCTTACATTGACTTATTGATTTGCATTGTGCCGGAGCATGTGGTGTCAGCACTGCTTCTGAGCCAGGCACAGGGGAAGACTAGAGAGTGGCAGATAGCCATCAGCATCCACATCGAGCGCGGCCCACCTGCACACCGCCAACAGCTAGAACATTGAAGTCATTGTAATCATTGTCATCATTGTAGCATGACCAGGACGAACAATCGGCTTCTCCGGCTTCTCCGTGCCAACTTGAGGCTCTTCTTTCGTCTAGAATCTAGGGTTTCTGGGATAGTACCGCACGTTGCGTCAAAAGCTGTGTGCTGGCTAGCTCTTTTTCATGCAACCTAAGAAAACATGCGAGCTCTGCGTGTTCGCATCAGCCAGTGCGGAAAAAAAGGAAGGACAGCAAATTCATCAGAATTCACACAGAAGAGGGTTACATGCTTCTCTTTTGAGTTCTTTCCAACTAGATCCTAGGTAAGGACACACCGCTGGAAGCGAGGCTCACGGAAATACACTAGTCTGGGTTCCCCGGCGACTCGAGTAGAATGGCGGCACCTCCATCGGTGAGCAGGGCTACCATGAAATCATGAATCCTAAGCCCACCCAGTCCACGGGTCATTGGCGAAGTGGTCCCCCGTCACTCAGAGTATCACCAAGCTATGGCTTCGCTGATCATACGGCCTGCTGCTGATGGGCCGGAAGCTGGATACTGACAGATCGGCTGACCCCTCGGTGAAAACAAGTCCATCCGACTACCCCTGACGCAACCATCTTTCGATGTCGTTGCATAAGCCGTCGGCAGCAGCATATCGGAACCGGTGTCGTGAAAAGTTCTGGGGCGGCGGGGTCATCACACATCACGAAGCAGCTCACAAAGAAAAAACCGTCACACGAGCAGGACCTGAAGAAGAGAAACCAGATCAGCAGCGGGACCTGGATAAGACGATGCTTCAAGTTGGAGTGTACAGATAGTGTACAGTCAAGGCTGGCAAAGGCTGGGCTTGCGGCAAGAAGAAACAAGAAAGCGCAGCCACAAACGCCGATGTAGAGCCTCGCTGAAGCACTTGCGAGAGTACGCGAGGGCTGCGGGGTTTGCGCGGGATGCTTCAGGGCGCGGGAGGTCTCCTGCAGGGATCCCACGGCCGCGCTACACGCTCCTTGATGAACTCACCTTTGCCATCGCCAACCTAAGAGGCGGTAAAATGCCAGTGTCAGTGTTTGTTGGTCTCACAACCGAAAACAAGAGCCTCCAACTTGCTCAAGGAGTGAGCTAAGGCACGGGCAAACTCCAGCTTCGTCTTCTCTGCCCAGTCACCTCTACCTTTCAACAGCTGACTGAAGGCTGGGGAAGAAAAGGCCTGTGTTCTGGATAGACCTTCGCCCACATAGGTCCATGTGAGCGGCCGCCCCTCTTCGAAGTCTTCTTCTAGGCACTCGCACCTCGGCTGAGCAGGAGCTGCAATTGAGCTGCAATGAGCCGCACGGCGCAAACCACTTGCCCCAACTGCTCAGCAAGTGACGCTGCCATCCTGCAAGGCAAAGGGCCATGCGGATTTAATGCAAGGTAGCGCCACGGCAATGCAACACCGTGTTTCCTGTCCTCATCACAGATCTCTTCTATAATATTGTAATATGTCTAAGCCCGCAGCCCGCCTCAGAGTCCTTTGCCAGGCTACCGGGTCGGCTACCGGTGCTTTGAACCGTGCCGCTTGAGCGAAAGGACGTGCGGGAAATGTGCGCAGCGGTGGCATGCATTGGTGCGAGGAGAAGCTCGGCTTGCTACTAGTTACGACGACATGCACCTACTCAAGTTCAAGCACAAACCGTGCTGTGGTCCACAACTCGCAAGAAGAAGAACTCGCTGCGGAACACGACTCAACATAGGAGAAACAACAAGTTGTTTAGGTGGCTCTGCGGCCATGCTTGCATCTTTGTGCTGTGAACTTGCTACCTAATTGGGGACATTCATCCCTCATTGCGTGCACTGCGTGCACATGTTGGACATGCAGCAAGAAACTTGTGAAATTGCTGCTGGTCGAAGATGCACAGCTTTACGCCAAGGCGCAGCAGCCGTCTTTGACTCTCCACAGGCAAGGATCGAAATGCGCTATCCAGAGAAGCAAATGTCATCTCAGGTAAGTCATGCTGGAATGGTCCTGCGAAAATTCCACTTGAAACCGGAAGCAATCGAAGATGTCTTGCTTCCGAGGAGAGAAACTGCTCCAGAATGTGCATATAGGCAGTGGTCAACTGCTGCACAGCAGCCGCGCGCGTAGCAGCTGTGGCCACAGATATCTCATTTAAGTTCGGCCCCACGACATGGATAACCTGCTTTGACCCATATGAATGTAACTTAGCATCGCCTTCTTTGCGAACTGCGTGCCTCACTTCATGTGGAAACCGTGCCTCCAAGCCAATCTTTAGCCACGAGTAAATGGCACCCGACGCTCCCCCAGCGCCTGCTGGCCCAAGGTCCTGAATGAACCGCAGCCCAGCTGGGTCAACCACAACCGTGTCTGCATCTGGCTCTGACGAAGCTCGCATGAACCGGTGGGAAGCGTCAAGCTGCACCCCGAGGACCCCATAGGGAACAACTTCTACCAACGGTAGGAGGGATGCCGCTCCCAACCCCACAGAGGCGACAACATTCGGGGCACGCGCCCCATATGCCATCACCGTCCGCTGTAGTGCTGCCATGGCGACAAGACCTGCAACAGCCCAGGCCCACCAGCGCGGAGCAATGCGACATTGCCGGCCCACCTCCGGCTCCGGCAGCAGCTGCGAAGCATCAGGGTCGAAGCCTTCAGCCTCAGCACTGTCCATGCTGAGCCCTCGGCTGAGCCCTATGTATACATCGAAACCAACCTTGTAGAGCCCAGGTGGAAGTTACAAAAAGTCACACGCACAATCGCGGAATCATCTGGGCGGTGCGATGCCCTGCATCGGCTGTGGGTGGGGGGGGGGGGTGCGGGGCGGTTTACAGGGTTGTTGGCCTCTCTCCTGAACTTTTTTGAGCATGCACCCATCTCCACTGAATCTCCACCCTGACTCTAGCTCAGCTCTTGTGGCTCACTAGCAACCTGAGCAATCTTAGTCGGAGCCAGCGCTGGCACCTGTCAGCAGCTTCGAACTTCAGCCACCCAATGGCCCAATGGCCATCTCCAAACATGTCCGGCCTGGGGAGCAGCAGCAGAAGAATTGCCACCGAAGACGTCCATCACCTGCTGCAATCCGAAGGACGGCGTACATCGACTGAGCGTCACCAAAAGAGCATTCACATTCACATCGTGTGGTCACTGGCATTCATGGTTTCGCAGAATGCCAGCCTTCTCGGCCTGTTCGATGACCTTCCTTGCATTTAATTTCTGCTGCTGAGCAGCCTGCACATGTTCGATGCAATAGGCGGAGATGCCACAAAATGCCACAAGATGCCACAAGCGAACACAAGCTAGTCTCTCCATCGAGTTGCCTTGATCTGCTTCTCAGCCTCTCTGGCTGCCGCCTCCTGAGATGCCTCCTGTACAGCACCGGAACCATTGGGGCAAAGCCAAAGGCCAAACCTGATGGCCGTGGGCTGCAGGGCCAAGACACAGTGTGTTGAGGGAGCACGATGGGCCATACACATGTGCGGTACTTGTACTGTATGGTGCTGTCGGCACTCACCTGTCATTGTGCCTGGCGAGCGAAGCCTGCGAAGCCTGCGAAGCCTGCGAAGCCTGCGAAGCCTGCGAAGCCTGCGAAGCCTGCGAAGCCTGCGAAGCCTGCGAAGCCTGCGAAGCCTGCGAAGCCTGCGAAGCCTGCGAAGCTTGCGACACTGTCACCACGTCTATGAAGAGTTTGGTGGCACGGATATTCTCGGGCCTTTGCGGCATCACATGCATCTCTTTTTGGAGTCTCCGATCTTTGCTCTGGCCATTCCGTCGTCCGTCGCGTGACTGCGGGCTTGCGGCTCTGCCAGGCGAGCACTCTGAGCTGGTCGGATGTCGACTTGCATCTGTTGTTACTTTGCTTTGCTTAAGCCCTTGCAGACTGGATGCGCCGCCGAACTTGGCTCACACATGCAGCAGACGTTGAGAGGAAATGGTGCAGGGGTAACATCGGATGCCATTGGACTGTTAACGGGTAAAACAAATGCCGTTGCTCGAGCAGTCCTCGGTAGAAGCCTGAACCAGCGCCGTGCGTGCGTCTGAGAGCGCCTTTCCCAAGATGTCCACAGCATCCTCCAAGGTTTGGAAAGTGGTTGGGCCGCTTTCTCTTCGGCTCAAACAACTGAAGCCTCAACGCCCCAACGTCCAACGCCAAGACGGACAAAGAGGAACGGGAGCTCAGTTAGATGTAGTGAACTAACTGCTAATCTTCGCTAACAGAATCGATTTGGGAGCCGTACTATAATATACACTACTACACTACCAAGTGCTACCAGTGAGCAGCAATCTTTCTTCACACTTGCTTTGTCCTGGCGCTTGGTGGCGATCTGGCCCTCCAAGTTTTGAAGCATTGCTTTCGTGGAATCCACCTCTACAATGAAGATGGACAGGCTTCACAGGCGTAACGTCATCATGAGGGGCACGCAACTCATGGAATTAAATAAGGGTGGTTTGTTGTTTTTTGGAAGGGAATTGTTGTTGTTTGAGGCTTTGTGTCTCTCGCCCACAGGCGCAACCACAAGAAATCGTTGCAAGGGCCTGCTGTTGCAGCGCGCTCTTGTCCAGGCCTGTCTGGTCAGACTTCAGCATGGCCTGCTTGTCCAGACTTGAAAAGAGAAGTTTGTGCGTTTTCCCGATGCTGAAATCAATCTCGTCGACAGATATCTGCATTTGTACTGCATCAAACGATATCGCCGTTCCGAGCAATACCGATGCCTGCCTCCTGCTCTTCCAGAAGCTTCACTTCTGAGGCGTGGGTCTTTTTCAGTTCATCCAATGGGGCTTTGTGCGCCGCTGCCTTGCGGACATCGTCCACAATGGCTGGCAAAGCCTGCTGCGCCTCACTGTCGAAGATTGCCAGGGACTGGCTGGCTCCGGTAAGATGTTGGAGCTGTTGCTGAGGGACTGGGTTTGCTGTGTTTGCCGCGCTTACTAGTGCTTGTGGCTGCACTTGAGACTGCGCTTGCGGAACTTGCAGTGCTGCCGGGGTCTCGGTGACAGTGGAGTTCACCTGAGCCAAAGCTTTGTGCTGTTTGTGGTGCTTATGGTGCTTGTGCTTGTGCTTGTGCTGGGTCGTCCCAGTCGTCCCAGTAAGAACGTCCAAACCTCCAGGGCAAGACAGCTCGGCAGAGGACCAGCTAATGCTCATCACACCAGGTCCTAATCCGGTGCCTTGCGAGCATGTCACCAGAAGCGCAACGCCAAGCACGCGAGCAAGCAAGAGGCTCATGCTCGACCACAACAGCTGAGCTACCACTACGTTGACAGGATTCAAAGGTTTCCCCTCGAAGCCGGCTGCAGCATGGAACGACGATCTATCCCTTGGGTGGGTCGTTTGTTGACTGCTGAAAGCTTCAATGCAGCGTGCGGCACGTTGCGCTACTTTGCTTCTTCTCGCATCGCTGCGGATCTCTCACACAGCAGGCAGCGTGTCGATCTCCTGCGCAGGATTGATTCTGGAACATGCCTTGACGTTCAAGTTGCAAGGGGCATGTCAGTCCTCCACCTCTTCACGACTGCCTAGCGTGTCACCCAGGATTCTCAAAGCCACCTGCCAAGGTTCTTATGTGGCATGTCATGATGCACACACACAAGAGGGTTGACGAAGGACTTGTGTTCATTTGTGTTCAGCACAATGTGCAGCAAATCAAAAATGAGATCAACAACATGATGTACCACGAGGTACCACATGCGTTCAACAATTCATGAAAGAAGCGAGTGCACTGCAACTGGGCGCGGGCACTCGCGTTTTGCTTTCGCATCTGTTGTTTTTACCACCCCCACCCCCGCCCCACTGCCTCCCTAAAAATTGGCAGAGTCGGTTGCACGCGATGTTGCACGAAGCGGGGTGCACCCGTGAATGCTGGAGTTGCTTGAATCTTTCTTCACCGCCTAGCTGCCTGTCACTCTGCAGGGACAAATCCAGGCGACATGGTGTTTCGTTGTGTGACTCTTCGCTGCGACGGTTGCATGAATTTGTGCAGCATGCGCGTGCAAGCTTCCACCTGCAGCACGTCACCCTCCACCGCAGCATCCTGAAGTTGCTCACATTGCTGGACACCTTGTAAATCCCCGCAAGCACGAAAACCTAGTCCTGTGCCGCTGTGAGGAAGAGGCGCCGGCCAGCAAAGGCCTCCTGAGCGGACAGTTTCAAAAAGACTTGCAAGACATCCTGCGCCAACCGCGATTCAATACATCGCCGCATGCAAACTTCAACTGAAAGCCGCAGTCCCAGGTACCAAGAAGCTGAACTTGTGAAAGAAAATACGTCGCTTGCTCCCTGCCTTTGCATTCAAAGGCTGCCGGCTATTTCATGTCACATCAGAATCACAATCATGCTGCTGCACGCTATGAGACAGGCCTGGAGGGAGAATCTGCAAGTGGTGCCAGGCGCTGCTCCAACGAACAAGGCCAGCGGCTGCTGAGCCAGAGACCTCTCACAAAGGCACTAAACGTCACAAAACGGCACGAGCCTAGGGGCCTAGAGTCTAAGGAGTCTAAGGAGAGTCCCCAGTGCCTGCAAACCGGCGGTCGAGGCCCGACCTGCCGTACGGGACCATGGCACACCTAACCAACGCATCAAGGCGAAAGCATGCGAGCGCCCGGCCAAGTCGTCCGATGTGCCCGGACAGAAGGCCACCAGCCTTAACAGACGACCCAGCTTGCTGACTCTGAATGCACGCCGTGCTCTTCGGTGTCCCTGGGAGCTGCTCATCCTCATGGAGGGGCAGCCCACCAATCCGAGCTGCTCAGATACCTGACTGCTGTCTACTGAGGCGGTATAGGACCTCTATGGACCTCTCACAATTCTGAGTTCTGCACGTACGCAGCTGGACCGAAACTCTGCTTGCCCGACCAGTTCTCGATCCTCCAGACCTATTTCACGACAAAAACCCAGGGCTTGCGACATGCAAGCAATGCAAGCGACTGCTGGTCGTTGTCCCTTGCCAGGTCTCCAACCACTTCGGACGGTTCCGGGGAGAGGCAAATGCGGAAGGCAGCGGGCACTTCCAGCCTGATGAGACACGCTGATGTGACGCAATGTGACACATGGCCGAAAAACTCATGTGCCGGACAGCTGGCCCTTAGTACGGAGCAAAGTGACCTGCACACACACCTCAGTGCTGCAGCAGCCACCACACTTTCAGCATTCGCCAGAATAAGACCAACAATCCGCAGGAATCGTTCTCACTAGTACTACGCTACAATTACAAAGTTCGAAGACGACGATCTTTCGCATTCTCATTGGCCACGCCAACATTATTTCCCTGGTCATTTATCATTTTTGTCGGCTGCTACCCCCTGCTCGCCTGCTCGCTGAGACTACAACTGAGCGTGAATTAGCGCGACCCTGTGTTCCTGTTTGAAAGGCTCAGAAAGGCTCAGGAGGTTTGCAGTCTCAGGGATGATCTCGGGGTTGCTTGCGGTGCCAAACGGTGGCTTCAGGTTTCAAACTGTTTTCTGTCGCTTGTCCCACACTACTGGACATACAATGCCGATAAACGGCGCCGTTTGGCCTTCATCTTGGACAAAACAAAACGCACGTAGATGTTCTGCCGGCCTGTATTCTTGCATGCCCGCCCAGCCCGTGGTCGCGCGAAATGAAATATTCAGCTCGGCACATGGGCCATGTCAACCTGGTGTCGGGAACTGGCATCCGCTCCGAACAAACGGCCACTAAAACCCCCGGCCATTACAGGGCTCATGTGGCGGGTTTGGAGTTGTGTCTGGGGTTTGATGCAACTCCTCGTGACGGCCTGTGATAATAACAGTAAAACTCAAGGATGATGCAGGTCCAGATGGTCCAACACCATAGTGCAACAGGCAGGCTCGCATAGTGGTGTGTGGCAATATGGCGACAAATGTTTGCGAGCCAGTGCACATAGAGGCTTCACCAACAGAGGCTGCAAGGATGGTAACACAAACGTAATCATCGTGCGGGCATGGATGCTCTGGCCACTCGCACGCAATGGTAACAGGGACGCACTCATCGTCCACCGACAACACTGTAGATACCGAGGTAGCCGGGGCCTCCGGCGCGCGTTTACAGCCGTTTGTCACTCATAATAAAGTTCGCGCAGTGGTAGTGGCATACGTCGATAGTTTTTTGGTTGTGCGAGAGTGAGCAGCTGACGCCGCCGGGAGTGGGACCCGTTGGGCAATGGGCAACAGCTTGCAGCTTGTAGGGACAGAGAAGCCTTGAGCCTTCGATCTCTGGGCAGGGGATGGACGTTCAGTCTTGGAGCATCGTGGGTCGCAAGGTGCGGGCTCCCGTAAGCTGTGGTTACATGCAGGGCCTGCAAAGCCATTCTCGAGAAACGCGAGCTTCAAAGCGCACCCGCACCAAGAAGGCCCGGATTCCTTGAGCATTGATAAACTATGACCGGAGGCCAAACCTGAGGGCTGCTGTTTGCTTACACTGATGGGCTTGGGGCCTTGGAAGGCTCTTGAGGGGTTTGAGGGGTGAGGTCAACTCCACGGGGCTGCCGGGGGGAGGCCAGCTTGAGCGGGGGCTGTTTGCTTACGCTGATGGACTTGTTGGGGGCATCCCCGCTCCATTGAGGAGGAGTGCAGAAAGACCAGCTAATCTGATGTGTTCATTTGCATCGCGATATCTTGGTTGCCAGCAACCAAAGTTCAGTCCACATTTCTACAAAACAGTTCAGGGTTCAAGGATTTCAAAGAGTTTTGGTTTCGGTCCACAAGAACAAACGTGCTTCAGGCTCGCGCTCTGCTGGCTTCGCTGCCTGCTCATGACAATTTACTGCCAAACATCCGCAGCCCACAAACGGAGAGAGCGCGCCTTCCAACTCACCGGCTAGATCTCCAAAGTCTGCACTCCCCCACTGCGGGCCTCTGGCCACCGAAACAGCACACATTACCTCGTGCGTGCAGAAATCATCAGCTTTTCTTGCAGGCAAGCTGCAGGTTGTAAAATCGTGATGAAGCACCTGAGATCGTTTAGCACGTGTGCCCCTTATGCCCTGACCACTGGTGGCTGTAGCTGAAAAAGTCATGACAACTTTATCTGACTTACTACGCCGCGTGCGCTGGCGTGCGCTGACACGATGCTTTGCAGTCGGGTGAGCGCGTACAAGCCATTGCTTGCATGTCACTTACGTTCAAAGCTGGGTGACTTTTTGCAACATACCTCCATGGGACGAAACCTGGCCTTGGGCACAATGTCGCCATATCACTTTTGCTGCAAAGAATCCGATGCTTTTGGTAATTCCATTACCCCAGTTGTCCAGTCATTCAGCAGCTCGTGAGCCTAACAGAACCCACCTCAGCATGATGTCCCTGCACCACAAGCACTTCGCATGGCAACATCGTCGAGCTTTGTCAGCAGCTCCTTGGTCTGCTCCTCCTCCTTGGACTCCTCCCATCGCCTAAAAATACCTTTGCTTGTCCAGGCAGCCTCCAGCATTGCATCAATTCCATGAGGACCTACGTATATCACGATGTCAAAATCTTCTGGGTCAAGGTCCTCCAGGTCCTGGGCTTCGATAACATTGTGGCCCTCTGTCTCTGCATGTTCAGTATGTTCAGCATGTTCACCCGCTTGTTCAGTGCTGCACACTGCGGCGGCAACTCCCATGGAACGTTCGCCCCGGCAGGAAGCCAGTAAGGAGGCTATGCGTTGGGCAGTCTTGACAGACGCACTGATCACCACTGCGTTGTGCAGGAACTGCGGCCCGTATGTGTCATCGGACAAGTCTTGGAACGCATTCGGCATTACACTGCTCCGGCAAGCTCTGTTGAAGCCATGAGCAGCTGCGAGGCAATTTGTCAGAAGTGGCTCGCAACACAAAGCGATGTGTGATGTGAAAACTCATGCTACTTAAGCTTGGCACTCTCCGTAGCCTCCCTGCCCGAAGTTCGAACGTGATCGCCTTCCACACTGCATTTGGGCACCGAGTCAGAACGACACTCGAAGGCGCGCCATAAGCTCCGCAGGGCAGTTCTCGATCGCTTCCACAATCAAGTACAAGGAGCACCCGCCATGCCTTGTGAGCTGTGCAGCATTGCAGTTTCAACTCAAAAAATGGCCTGGAATGTTGCACCATGTTGCACCTACTGCACTGTGGATTGAACATCCGTGGCCCTGACTCATGCGGGCATAGCGCATTGCCCGTTGGAAACCATCGCACTTGCATTCTCATTTCTGGCCTGCAGGGGCTCTGCTATCTCTGCTTGCCTCTTGAAATCTTGCACGTCTGCCCTGACTTGCACCCACCATTGCCACAGGCCTGTCAGATCCGGTTGGTGCAAGGAAGACCTTGGCGTCTCACACTCAAGGCTTGCAAACAATGGCCCGTCGCGTGCTTCGAAGCGGCGGGACTCCGGAAACCACCTTCTTCGACACCTGACAGACCAACAGCCATGCCAAGGCCAAGAAGGTGAAGAGGCTTCCCAGCTCAGCCACAGGCAAACGCCACGATGAAGGCCCAGCAGTCTCCCTGTCCCACTCATCACACATCGGCGAGTCTTCCGTTTCTCATTTTCTGGCAAGTCAACAACAAGTGGCAACATCTGTCAACATTTCAACTCCTTCCGGCAATTCCTCTTCAACTTCCAGGGCCCCCTCCTGCATCGGACTCGGGAATCAGAACCCGAGCATTGCAGTGCGCAACCCCTGGCCGTGCCTCCACATCCACATGAGCGTGCCAACAAAGAGAAACATGTCGAGGCAAAGCTCGCAGATCGACTGCCACCACCAAAAAACAGTGATCAGAGACCAAGCCTACACAGGGACGTAACTCGTCACGACGCACGCCTTCGTTCTGCTGAGCTATGGGCAATTCGACGCGTTGCACCGCCTGCTGCGCTCAACACAAAAAGTGCCAAAGCCGAAACCGAACAGCAAGTTCGGGCCGGCACTCGAGCATCGATCCTTGAGAAGCCTGCAGACATTTTTCTTGCGCAGTCATCCTTTCTAGTCTGATGATGTCCCAGAAAGTCACATACAATTTCAAATGACAGCTGGGACCAAGGTGCCCAAACTGCCACAGCGAATTTCCAACGCTTTCAACTTGTGCATCCCACCGCTTGGCCAGTTCATGCTTCTCTTGTCGAAAAGCAGTCCGGGGGCAAGGGGCACCAGGCAAGGAGGAGCCAAGGCGGCGTTGTAGGAGGGGGCAGGGCGTCTGTCAAGTGGTCGCCTGTTGAGGCAACAGGACCGGCCGGGGCATGTGGAGCCCAGAGCACGTGAGGTGGGCAGGAACCGGGAACCCCTACAACCAAGCTTCCCAGACAGCCATGGCCCCCAACAAACCATGTGGGCGCGGAGTTGCCGCCGGGGCCGCGCGGAAATTGCGTGCTGTGGTTTGTTTGCTGTCTTCGAGTCTGTTCGTCCGCAGCCCTCCCACACCATGAAGCCCGCTGCCTGGATCACGAGACAAGGTCTTTCCAGACCTCTGAGGGGCACACACGCTCGCGGTAAAGATGCCTAGGAGTAGCAAAGCGCAGCACAAATTCGGAAATCGCCAAAGATGTGATCCAAGATCCTGGGCCGTTTCTGCTTGCGGTACGGACACATGCCACAGTACCCAAACGATGCGCCTGGACCACGTTCCCTCTCAATCCTGCTGGAGGTACCGTGATAAATCGTATTGGCGTGTCGTATGTAAAAACAAAAACGTGCTTTCCGATCACGGGCACGTAACTCGAATGATGGCTGCCTCCAATCGCACAACAAATTGCTCGGCAGCAGAGCGAAACCTGCATCAGCAACAGTTTCCATCATGCGACGGTTTTGCACGACAAGGCCTGGATGATGTCATCGGACCAAAGCAGCTGAGCCCACCTCAGTTGTTGGTCGAAATCACATCACAATGAGCCACAGCACGATCTTCTTGGTCACGTACGCGTCATGAACACGGTCCAACCTTAGTTTCCGCCCCACTGTTCAAACTTCAATCACAGCGCCGCATGTGTACGTGATTGTACATGCGATACTTAGTTACAGGCACGCCCATGCCGACGACATGGGGCATGTTGGAGTTGCATTTTCTCTGTATTATTCATACCTTAATTGCGTGCCACCCTTTGTTAGTGGCATGATGTCCTTGCATGCGGCGCTCGGCTTGGGTGATGCCGGCTGACCATTCCTACATATTCCTACCATGGAACCGGATGTAACGCCTTCCAAATCGCACACCCACAGGCGTTAATTATTGCCGTCCTGTTTGTCGGCTCAGATTGTCATGTTGAGGTTTTTGGCTCGTGTGGCACAGGATATTGCCCAACTGCTCCAGTCGTCGACGCTTTGGACAGTGACCGTGGTCCCCGTGCACCAAATTTGCGACCTATGGACTCTGTATGGACTGATTCAGGGCGCCGTCAAGGCGCGCCTCGGGCGAGGATCTCCACGGGCGCCCTTCCCGCGTCGCAAAAGTCACACCAGGCGGCATGCGCTCCAGGAGGGATGCCGCAAGGCCAGACCAGTGCTGGACCCAGCCTGACTGGCAGCACGGTGCCGCACGAGGTGGCAAAGGAAGAAGGCGGCTTCAGCACCGAAGCGCCCGCCAACGACGAGACGGGCCCGGGCAATCGCGAGCTCGGGGATTTCGGGAGACGTTTCGCGCCGCTTGCGGGGCGGGTGGGGTGGCCGCATGCTCAAGCGGAAGAGCTCTGGACGCCAATACACCGGCTGTTGCCCAGGCTGAGCGGGTCACCCAGCAGGTCAAAAAGGTGGCCTCGGCAATGACAAGTGCGCGGCGTGAGGGGGGAGCGATAGGGAGCGGCAGACGCAGCCGACGCAAGACTGTGAGGGCAAGGCCTGAGTGGGGTCCAGCTTGCGAAAGCATTACTGCGCGTGCCCTTTCATTGTTGCACTCATCCGCGTGTGCCGCCGCTCAGACTGACGGAATGAAGTGGGCCGCCCAGCGAGTTGTTGGCTCGAGCCAGCTGGTGCTTGAAAGCTGGTGCGGGCTGGTGTCCCGCACCAGCTTTGAGGGCTGCTTGAGGCCAGCTGGTGCTTGAAAGCTGGTGCGGGACACCAGCCCGCAGCCAGCTTGAGGGCTGCTCAAGGCCAGCTGGTGCTTGAAAGCTGGGGCGGGCTGGTGTCCCGCACCAGCTTTGAGGGCTGCTTGAGGCCAGCTGGTGCTTGAAAGCTGGTGCGGGACACCAGCCCGCAGCCAGCTTGAGGGCTGCTCTGGTGCTTGAAAGCTGGTGCGGGCTGGTGTCCCGCACCAGCTTTGAGGGCTGCTTGAGGCCAGCTGGTGCTTGAAAGCTGGTGCGGGACACCAGCCCGCAGCCAGCTTGAGGGCTGCTCGAGGCCAGCTTGAAAGCTGGTGCGGGCTGGTGTCCCGCACCAGCTTTGAGGGCTGCTTGAGGCCAGCTGGTGCTTGAAAGCTGGTGCGGGACACCAGCCCGCAGCCAGCTTGAGGGCTGCTCGAGGCCAGCTGGTGCTTGAAAGCTGGTGGAGGCTGGTGTCCCGCACTAGCTTTGAAGGCTGCTTGAGGCCAGCTGGTGCTTGAAAGCTGGTGTGGGACACCAGCCCGCAGCCAGCTTGAGGGCTGCTCGAGGCCAGCTGGTGCTTGAAAGTTGGTGCGGGCTGGGGTGTCCCGCACCAGCTTTGAGGGCTGCTTGAGGCCAGCTGGTGCTTGAAAGCTGGTGCGGGACACCAGCCCGCAGCCAGCTTGAGGGCTGCTCGAGGCCAGCTGGTGCTTGTAAGCTGGTGCGGGCTGGTGTCCCGCACCAGCTTTGAGGGCTGCTTGAGGCCAGCTGGTGCTTGAAAGCTGGTGCGGGACACCAGCCCGCAGCCAGCTTGAGGGCTGCTCGAGGCCAGCTGGTGCTTGAAAGCTGGTGCGGGCTGTTGTCCCGCACCAGCTTTGAGGGCTGCTTGAGGCCAGGTGGTGCTTGAAAGCTGGTGCGGGACACCAGCCCGCAACCAGCTTGAGGGCTGCTCGAGGCCAGCTGGTGCTTGAAAGCTGGTGCGGGCTGGTGTCCTGCACCAGCTTTGAGGGCTGCTTGAGGCCAGCTGGTGCTTGAAAGCTGGCGACACCAGCCCGCAGCCAGCTTGAGGGCTGCTCGAGGCCAGCTGGTGCTTGAAAGCTGGTGCGGGCTGGTGTCCCGCACCAGCTTTGAGGGCTGCTTGAGGCCAGCTGGTGCTTGAAAGCTGGTGCGGGACACCAGCCCGCAGCCAGCTTGAGGGCTGCTCGAGGCCAGCTGGTGCTTGAAAGCTGGTGCGGGCTGGTGTCCCGCACCAGCTTTGAGGGCTGCTTGAGGCCAGCTGGTGCTTGAAAGCTGGTGCGGGCTGGTGTCCCGCACCAGCTTTGAGGGCTTGAGGCCAGCTGGTGCTTGAAAGCTGGTGCGGGACACCAGCCCGCAGCCAGCTTGAGGGCTGCTCGAGGCCAGCTGGTGCTTGAAAGCTGGTGCGGGCTGGTGTCCCGCACCAGCTTTGAGGGCTGCTTGAGGCCAGCTGGTGCTTGAAAGCTGGTGCGGGACACCAGCCCACAGCCAGCTTGAGGGCTGCTCGAGGCCAGCTGGTGCTTGAAAGCTGGTGCGGGCTGGTGTCCCGCACCAGCTTTGAGGGCTGCTTGAGGCCAGCTGGTGCTTGAAAGCTGGTGCGGGACACCAGCCCGCAGCCAGCTTGAGGGCTGCTCGAGGCCAGCTGGTGCTTGAAAGCTGGTGCGGGACACCAGCCCGCAGCCAGCTTGAGGGCTGCTCGAGGCCGGCTGGTGCTTGAAAGCTGGTGCGGGACACCAGCCCGCACCAGCTTTGAGGGCTGCTTGAGGCCAGCTGGTGCTTGAAAGCTGGTGCGGGACACCAGCCCGCAGCCAGCTTGAGGGCTGCTCGAGGCCAGCTGGTGCTTGAAAGCTGGTGCGGGCTGGTGTCCCGCACCAGCTTTGAGGGCTGCTTGAGGCCAGCTGGTGCTTGGCCCGCAGCCAGCTGGAGAGCTGCTCGAGGCCAGCTGGTGCTTGAAAGCTGGTGCGGGCTGGTGTCCCGCACCAGCTTTGAGGGCTGCTTGAGGCCCGCAGCCAGCTTGAGGGCTGCTCGAGGCCAGCTGGTGCTTGAAAGCTGGTGCGGGCTGGTGTCCCGCACCAGCTTTGAGGGCTGCTTGAGGCCAGCTGGTGCTTGAAAGCTGGTGCGGGACACCAGCCCGCAGCCAGCTTTTTTTCTTTGCCAGCTTTTGCGGTGTGCTCGAGGCCAGCTGGTGCTGCTTGAGCCAGCTGGTGCTGGTGCTCGAGCAGCCCTGAAGCTGGCTGCGGGCTGGTGTCCCGCACCATTTCTCACTCAAAACTGGTGCGGGACACCAGCCCGCACCAGCTTTCAAGCACGAGCTGGCGTCTCGCAGCCCTCAAGCTGGTTGCGGGCTGGTGTCCCGCACCAGCTTTCAAGCACCAGTTGGCTCAAGCAGCCCCCAAAGCTGGTGCGGGCACCAGCTTTGAAGCACCAGCTGGCCTCGAGCAGGCATCGGCGACCAGGCGGAAGAATGTGACCGTTTCCGCCATAAACCTCCCGCCCAACCACGAGCTTGCAGCGGCGGGCCGCCAAGAGCTTCGGGTATACCGTAGGTGTCTTGGCATGTCTTGGCGCTTACGCCTAGCCGGCGTCGGAAGCGGCCACGCCTGGCTCGCGATCTGCCCTCCCTCGAACCGTGCCGTCCCGCGAGACTGGGCTCACCAGCGGTGTCGACCGCGACTTGCGCTCCCTGGTAAACAGGGAGCCCGTTTACCAATACCTCAACGAGGCTGGCATGCGCCAGCGGTACATCAAGGTTCATGTCGCTGGCGCCCGCTTCGCGGCACACTCGCGCAGCCGCCCGCTCCAGGCCCAACACGCCTGCTGTGGGGCAGGCCCTGCGATGGTCCTCCCAGATGTCGAGGGCCCCACCGCAACGGCAGCGTCGTGAAGCGTGGGGTAAAAGCGCCTGGAGGCGTCGGAGAAGCAGGACGCGCCTGAGACAGAAGCAAAGCACGGGAGGTCAGATCGATTGCGCCAAAGGCATCGCGGACCAGCTGGCGAGCAAGTGTGATGGCACGGCGGACTGCGCCTTGTGGGGTGTTGGGGCCTGGGGGCCAGGGTTGTTGTTTTTTTCTTTTCCCACGAGCCATGGTGGGGTCCACGGTGGGGTTGTAGGGGCCGCGTCCGCTGGGGGAACGCTGCCTGACGGCGGTGCCGGCGAGGAGCGCACGGTGGTCGGCGAGGGTGGTGGAGGGCCAACTGTTCGAGCAAAAGGTGTACCATCTCCCACATCAAACAGAAGCGAATACCGGAAGTAGGGTCCAAAACGCTTAGGGTCAAAAGCAAGAGGGTGGCCCAGATGGCGCCAGGGGGTCAAGGCAATGCACAGGGTTCATTTATCTTGTGTCTCCCTGTCCCAGAGCGCCCATTTGCCGCAACCTACAACGGCCTTTGTTTTTTTTTTTTTTTGTCACGGACTTTTCCGCCTGCGTGATGAAGGTCCTGCGAGGTCGAGTCACGGGCCTGTTGCCCTCAAGCCGGTCTGCCCTCAGGCGCGGAGGGGTAGCAGTTGGGGCCGCGAGCTCCAGCACCCGCTCCAGAGGCGGGTCTGCGTGCTGGCTGGGGTGGAGCGGGGCCGGCCACGCACAACCGAGGGCTGTGCTTGTGACCGCATGCTGCACGGCGACTCCGAGCATGCCCCACCAGCGACGCGACCAGCCGGCGCTCGCTGCTGTCCGGAGAGCGGGCGGCGCGCACTGCGCCCGCACGCGGAGCAGGTCCCGGACGAAGCGTTGCGCATCGCCGTTCCAGCGGCCCCCAACCTCCGACCCAAGCACCACCAGCCGCTGGGGGCCCCCGCGGCCGAGCTCCGGGTAGGCTGCCAGCTTGCGGCGTTCCGCCACTCGTAGCACGGCCCCATCGGTTTCTGCCGCGCCAGGCTGCGGCTGCCCACCCCGCGTCAAAGGCGAGACCAGCGTGGCGTCGCAGCACAGAGCTCCTCCCCGGGGCGCGGCGCCATACACGACGACATCGAGCCGTCTGCGGTCGCCTGCAGGCACGCCCGGTGCTGTGGTGTGGGCCAACCACTGTTGTGGTACGACCTGCCCGTCGGCCCCCACCTTTGTTTTTCTACTCGCTCCTTTTTTGCTGCTGCATGAGGGGGGCGGGGAGGACGGAGGTCCAGGACCCTTCAGGCGCGAAGAGGCAAGCGGTTCGGGACTGGCGGGGGTTGGGGCCTTTTTTTTTCTCGCACCTTTTTCCGCCGAATCCGCCGTCCTAAACGCCTACTGGCCGGAAGCCCGACGACCTACGGAAGGCTCACCGCATCCCGCCCGAGCGGGGACACGAGCGTCGCATCACAGCCCCCCCCCCTCCCCCCCCTAAAACATAGGTACCCGCACCTTTTCCGTTTTTTTATTAATGTTGGGGGGGACCACTCTAACATGAGCACAGGTTCTGAAGATGCACGCGCTACAAAGAGGATCCAGCACTTCCAGGAGCCGCGTCGTGCCCAGCCGACTCCCAGGCACCACTCCGGTACCTAGTTCTTGCCCCCCCCCCCCTTTGACAAAATAGGTCCCGGAAATAGGTGGCACTCAGAGTAAACCCCCCCCCTCCCAGTACCATTACGAGGGGGTGGCCCTGTCACAGCAGAGGGCTTCGCCACGCTGGGTTGCGCCATAGATGACAAGATCAAGGCGCCGTCGGTCATCCGGCCGCACGCCCGCAGCGGTTGCATCGGCGAGCCACTGCTGCGGTACCACTCGCCCTTCCGGGCCGACCGCCTGCGCGCGACCTGCAGCGGTCCCCCACCCATGCCATGTCTATCCGAAACGATCCCCGAAGCATCCCAGCCATGCGCAAGACCACTCACACAACCCAGCAACGGGAGGACAGAGCCGCAGGGCCGCGGCGCGTACTATGCGTACTGCGGCGCGGGACAGCGGCACCTCAAAGTTCATGTCCCGGAGCATCACGTTGGTGGCCACGCGGGCCCGGCCTCGCGACAAACTCTGGCGGCTGCGCGTTCGAGCGCAGCGCCCCCGACCCCCAGGACGCTAGTGGGACATGCAGTGCGGTGGTCACCGAGGGCGTCCTCGAGGGCGCCGCCACGCCGGCACGGCACCGGTGTGGCGCAAGGGGGAAAGGCAGGCGCAGTCACCGCTAGAGTAGCACCCTGACCTGCGGGCTCTGCAAGCGACAGTCCGGTGCCATGGGAGAGTTGCCAATGCCCGCACCAGCGCGCGCAAAGGTGGTCATGGGAAAGGCATGGAAAGGCCCACGCACGCTGACGCATCCAGGGAAGCTGACGGAAGCCGCTGCAGAGCGCCGGAACTCAAGGACATCAGCGGGGGGTACCCCGGCCTGTGCCGGCATCGTGCGCACACCGAGGGCTGAAGGTCTGGTGGCAACTGCCTTTGCCCGGCGACCGAGAGCAGGCCCCACCATCGCCGTTCCCACCCTTGGGCCGCGGAGGCACGTAGGGTTGCAGGCGCGCACGAAGCCCCTCGCCCATCGTCCGCCTACTTCCGCCGCGAGAACGACGAACCGTTGCGGACCTCCCCGCAGGAGCGTGGGATATCTCGCTTGTGGCGGCGCACGGCCGCCAACACGCTCCCATCACGGGACTTGGCGACCTGCTCGTGTCAGGGGCGGGACTAGCGTCGCATAGCTTCGCGTCACAACAGAACGCTGCCCGCGTGCTGGTTTACTGCCGCGTCGCGGCTTTGTCCTTGCGCACACGTGGGTGCAAGTTGCGTGCGAGGTGGTCGGGACAGAAGGCCGCCCGGACCTGGCGCCTGGCCTTGCGCCTGCTGATCGCATCGACTTGGTGGTGTACGCGGCCACGCCGGGTGGTGAGGGCGACGAAGTGGTCACCTGATGCGTCGGCCTGTCCTGCTCTGTCGCCGCCGCAATGCAGGGCGGTCAATGGCAGCGGCAGGCGGAGGCGTCGCCACAGCGCGATGTGCATCAAGCCTGAAACGCAAAAATCTTGGCAAGGCAGTGGGGCACAGGACCAGCAAAGTACGAGATGAGAAAAGGCAGTGAGACAGCCCAACGTTTACGGCGCAGTTCTGCCTCACTGCAGCATTGCAAAGACGAGCTTGCAACTACTTCGGGCTTCGGACAAGCCCCTGTGTACTCAGCCGGTATAGCGGCGAGCCACATGCCCGCATGTTGCCCAAACTGAGGGCGGAAGAGAACTCGCGCATCTGGCAACTCCTACTGCACGGCACTGTCCAGACTTTATGCAATGGCACTGACGACACGACAGCTGGAACAACTTGATAAATGCCAGCGACAAATGCTACATATGTTACGAAGCATTGTTCTGGCAGCTTTGACAAGCGAGTGTCATTGCTGTGTTGACTGTTTGCCTGCGCCCCAGAGGGCTGCCTATCGGCCTGCAGGTCTCACTATGTTACGAAGCAGTGTTGGATGGAAACGCGACGCAAATGCAACTTGGGAGGAGACGATGAACGTTCGGGTATCGTCTGCTCTCAAGCAACATCCTGTGCCGTCGTGGTCCAATGCTCATCGTGCTAACCAGCATAGGTTCGTGATGAACCTGACTGCGAAGAATGCCTGGCCATTGCGCGCGGCAAGCTGGAGTCCCCCACCCCAGCACACTTTCAATAGTGTGCCGAGACGACCTGGTCGCCCCCCAAGCGATGGGATGATGAGTTGAAAAAATTTGTAATGTCGCAGTTCCCTGGATGTAGTGTGTGGTCTGATGTAGCTCATGTGCCAAGATGGCCATCAACAAGACATGATTTTGTACAGTTTGCCACGCACGGCCTCGCAAATTAATTAGCTCGCAACACCCACCGTTGTCCCTCGTCCTGCAAGGACATCCCCTCAGGTTGTCAGGGGAGGGGCCTAGGGCGCCCATTTTAGACCTTTTGTTGGCCCCAACTGTGCTATTTCCCAGGGACTGGGCATAACCCGGGCAAACCATTTTAGACCTTTTGTTGGCTATGGACTGCATCTGCAACATGGCTAAGACAACCCACAGCCGGGCCCAAAGAGCGCGACACCGACAGGTCTGCAATGGCAAGCCGGGAAGGGTCTAAAATGCCTCTGGACCCATTTCAGACCCCTGGTTCCCGGACACCGAAGGGTCACCATTTAAGACCCCCCGCAAACTGAGGGGATGCAAGGACTGTAGTCCCCGTCGGCACATGCCGCCCAGCGAGGCTGCTCACCCCAACCAGCCACGTCGAGCGCACAGGGCGGCGCGGCGCCGGCATTGCCTCCCGCAGGAGCTGCTGGGCGACGTCGAGGAAGCGTTGGCACAATTCGACGGTGGCGCCCGACAGGCCAGCAGCCGACCTGGAGGTGCGCAGCACGTCGGCGACTTGTTGCTTGGAGAGCGCAGCCTCCTCTGCAGGGTGATGGTTCATCACTTGCTGCGGGACCGGTCCCCGCGGCTGTAGCGGTGACTGCTCGGAGTGTGGCTACATCGCCGGGCGCCAGCGCGGCCGCAGTGAGGACTTGGCGCGCTCGGAAAAGCCCCGCTGCCAAACCCGGGTACAGGCCGCAGCAGCGCGAGCCTCCGAGTCAGCCGGGATCGCGGGCTGCCTCGTGTCGGAGGGTACTGCGCTGAGGTGGCCGTGCAGGCTGACCGAGTGCACTTGGCGGAAGAGAAGGGCCCGACCCTCACGACTTGTCTCGACGCAACGGATCGTCGATACGCAGAGATGGCCTCCCGGTCCCGTATCGCGGCGGTGCCGCTCGGGATCGCCTCAGCATCGGCATCGGCGGCGCACGGCTCAGGCGCACGCTCATCATCAGCGTCTGCCCGGGAGCGGCAGCATTGGAGGGTGAGTGCCAAAGGCCGTCGACCCATTGCATAAGGGCGGCGATAGCTGGTGTTCCCAGGAGCACAGTGAGCAGCGTTTCCTGAAGGCGCGTCGAGGTAGTGTCCCGACAACGTCCGCGAGCGAGGTGACCTGCCCATGACGTTGCCCTGCGCATTCGCGGAAGCGAAGCAGTGAAGGAGAGAGGAGCACGGGTGGGCCAAACGCGCACCCGACATGCGTAACCGCACGAGAGAAATTTTGCACGGGCAGAAACGGGCGTGCTGGCAATAAGGCGTCAACGGCGCGCTGCCACCACTCCCCAATGACCGGATATGAGCCACCAAACGACCCATGCGACCGTCGAGGATTACGCGACCAGAACCTTCTCCGCTGCAAACGCGGTGGAGCCCGCGGAGCCACACCACTTGCGGGCCGTTTGTTGCCACCGCCTGGCGGGACCCACGCTTAGCTTCGTCGAGCTTTCGGATGTTCGTAAGCTTTGGCCCTTCTTGCCACGGGATGATGCGAGTGCTGGTCCAATCGCCGGCGGTCCGCGACCTTGATGAGGAGGAGGTCACGATCAAGGATGGCCACGAAGGAGTTTGATGGAGTTTGGGCCGATCGCGTTGCATGCGGTGGCACAGGAAGACCTCCCCTTTACCTACCTCACGCCCGCCAGGCGGGTGACTGCCGCATCATGGGCCTCGGCGATGTCCACGGCCGTGGCGACGCGGGCAGAAATTCGCATCTTCCTCGGCTGCGTTCCATACCCGCGTCTCGCCCTGCTTCAGGCACACCCTGTCATGGTGGCACAGGACTTGCACAGAGCAGCCGACAGGGCATCGCACAGCACACCCGGGCCGCTCCGGACTTGAAACGACATATGTCTCGTCAAGGAAAGCTAGGACCCAGGACTGCCTCGCCAGGGGGGCCGAACGGTTTTTTTTGTCGCACTTTGTCCTGCTGGCTTTGGTGTTACTGCCAGTGCCCTTTCACACCAACTACCTACGGCTTTCAGGCTCCTACGGCCGAAGCGGGAGTCGACTCGCCCCGCTTTCGGCGAGGTCCAGCACATTGCAGCACCCTGCCCAGGCTGTGGCCCGGTCCAGCTTGCAACACCGACCAAGCGGACCTAGGGCCGTGCCTGCAACGGTCTGCTGGACTGCGACGGAGATGATGCCTTGCCATCGTCTGAACCAGCCTCCAGCGGCCGCCGCGCGAACAGCAGGCGGCGCTCGTTGCGCGTGAAGGCGGACGAGATGCAGGAAGCGGAGTGCTTGCGGGCTCTTTGTCGCAAGTCGACCTAGACTGAGTTTATACGCTTTATGTGATCGGCTTGTGGCGTGGAGCAACCTCCATGTTTCAAACAATGCTGTCGAGACAGCGCGAAGTTCCCGGCCGCTCGAAGCTGCTTCTCTTGGCCAAGATCGCGCAGGGATCTTCCCTGTCAGTGCAGATATTCTCTTTAGAATGTAAAAACCATGCACTGATGCTGATGCTCCTGCTGATGATGAGGATGATGACAACCGTGATACTGCTCATGGACGGACTTTTTCGCAACGAACGAAACTGGGAGTGCAAGCGATTGACAGGGATACTGAGAGTTGCCTCGAACAGCTTTGCCGATTGTCACAACGCTTGCGTGAGCCGCGATGGCCCCCCTCGGTTCTTTTGGTTCTCGAGCAGCGCTGCCCGGTCTTAAAGCACTCAAACGTGGAGATTGTTCCTCCGGCGTCAGCGTGTGGCATTGAAACATCCTTTGGATTCTGTGAGTCCATGTCAAACGCACTGTGGCTGCCAGCTGCGTCTTCTGACCCCCCGTCTTCGGGCAAAAAGGACAAGATCCAGCACTCCTGCTGGACAAAGTCTGTCCGGTGCCATGCCTATTTCAGAGGGCGGCGCAAATCCAGCACTCCTGCTCATGCAAGTGAAGCGTGTGGAAACTTAGAATGCCAGCAAACTGTGGCGCCTCAATAACTGTTAGCAACTGTAACTATACTGCTAGTACAGAGTACAGTAACTGGTGCACACCACTTTCGCGCACCGGCCTCGAAGCGCTCCTGCCAAGCTTTGCCATGCGCCTTCGTTCCCGTATTGTTCTCGTCTCTGTAGGAACCATCTACAAATGAAGCCCGAAGCCCTCTTTGACCTCCATCGCACCTCCATCTACATTCTCGTGTCCAGGAGATCCAAAGCTCTCTCGGCACCCACAGTTTTCATCTTTCTCCAACTGCTCCAGATTTGGCTCCAATCGCCCTCTATTCCAGCGATCCAAGGGCTGCAATGTCAGGCAGGAGCACAGCAGGGCCGCTAGGGCGGGGTCCAAGGCCCGTTTTTGCTCCTCCAGCAGCGTTACCCGGTAGGGCCGGTAGTGCCGGTAGTGCCGGTAGTGCACATCAGCAGAAGTAAGTGCCCAGTGGGCTAGCCTAGGCTACTTACACATGATCGACACAAGGTGCAAGTGGACATACGCGACTGCAGTCGTTTTCAGCTGAGGGCACGGCTGCAAGTGGCGAGGCTGGATCGCCCAGTTGCCTGACTAGCTCGGCAATGACGTCTTGGGACGAAACTCCCCGAGATCCAGCAGACTTCGCAGGTCGCACTTGCAAGCAAATGCGCGAGGCACCATCGTCAGCTCCAAGTATCCGAAGCCTTGCTGCCTCCAGGCCCAATGAGGTGGCGAGCACTTCTGAAAGCTGCCGCTCCAGGCCGCCTCGCAACGGCCGCGCCAATTGCAGCGTTGCCTGTACAGGCTGTACAGGCTGTGCCAGTGGTCCATCGCGTGGGCCGTCGTTGTTGGCCTCGCCGGTTCGCGCGATGTGCGCGATGTCGAACAGAGCAGAAGCAGGGTCACCAGTGCCGACACTTTGGAGCGGCGGCCCCAAAGGAGTCACAGGAGAAGCTGTGCGGACGGTCTCTTGCTGGGGCTGAGGTTCTGGCACTTGAGAAAACTCCTGTGCGGGCAGTCTTGCGGCCAACTTGACGAGAAGCTGCTGTTGCAACTGTGAACCCGAAGCCGAGCTGAGGTTCAAGTCAACGTCTCGCAAAGAGGACTGGGCTAGCTGGGCTGACTGGGGTGTCGAGCCCACAAGCCACTGAACCACCCGGGTTGATGGAACACTGCCTCCGGGTTTTACTCCAAACCTCTCAAATAGCAACTGCACCAACTCATCCACGTCTGTCCGCTGAAAGCGATGCTCATTAGCTCCGAGCAGCACTGCCAAGCCCAGATGGTCCACTGTTCCATCCGACCTGGAATACCTCTGCACGAGCTCCTCAAGCTCCCGCCGGGACGAAGTTCTAAGCTCGGCCAAAGCCTCTGCCTGGCGAAGCAAACATGAACCAACACTTCCGACACCAAGGCTTTTGAGGCGCATTCATCCATGAACTTAGAAGAATATCTTAGAACCCTATCATCGAATCTTTTGGATGCATCTTAGAATTCCCTGCGCGCGCAAGGAGCCTCCATGCTCCGAAGCCGGGCACGGCGCAGCTTCGCGAGCTCGGCCCGACAGCGGAAAAGCCGGGCGAAGTTCTCCGCCGCCAACGCATCAGCGGCCTTCGAGCAGCCAAGGGCCAGGAACACGGCCTCTAAGCAGCCCCAGCTTACGTCCAAGCCCCGAAACTTCAGAGCTCTGGCCACATCCTGTCTTTGCAGCCACGCCGGAGTGCCGACTTCCAAAAAATCCAAGGCCAGGGCGCCGGACGCTTCGCCAAGTTCACGAATCATCTGATCAAAGCTCTCCTGAATGGTGAGGAGCCGTGACCGAAGCTGCTCCAAAAGTGCAGAGGTTTCAGCTCCTCTGTCACGGTTGTGCCCTCGCATCCCTCGCTCTTTGCGGAGATGGCGAACCACTGCGCGACCTTCGGCCAAAGTCAGAAGCGGCTCTGCAGCTTGGAGGGCCTCTGCGAGGGCCTCTGATAGGTCTGAGAGCTGGTCTTGCTGGCTTTGTCTGCTCTCACAGACCTTGTCAGCATTCTGACATGCCAACGACATCAAGGCCGCCGTGGCTGCTGTGTCTGCTGTGGTCCCCTGCAAATCCTCCTGCGGGGCATCGCAGAGTTGGAGAAGTACCGGAGCCAAGCCGGCATGAGCACAGACTTGAAGCTTTCCAATGCTTTGATCGCTTATGACAGCAAAGACGTCCAGCTCGCCGTCAAAAATCTTCTTGTGCCCCTTCAGGCTTATCATATCCTGAACTGATTCCTTCTGAAAAGGTTCGAGTAGCAGCTTTGCAAGCCCACGCAGCTCTGCCCCAGTCCACAGTTGCACGAACATACATCTTGGAGTCGGTCCCTTGCAATCGAAGGTCTCCACCTGAGCCTGCCAAATGCTTGATGCCGACACAGCAGATCGACCGAAAACCAGAATGTCGTTGGCGCGGTCGGCGTGCATGCTGACCTCTTGTATCTGTCCAAGTTTCAGCACAGCACGCAGCTCCGAGATCTCCGAGATCTCCGAGATCTCCGAGATCTCCGAGATCTCCGAGATCTCCGAAGAGTTCATCATGGGAGTAAACGAGCCAAGCCAAAGTCTGATGTGGATACCGCCTCAGCAGTTCACACAGCCCAAGCCAGCGCACCCAGCATCGCACCTCCCAAGTGCCCGGCACTCGTCGGCGGCGGGCCGGCAGTCCTCACCTCCACGACAGTTTAGCCAGACCACAAGAGACCTTTGTATGTCTTCTTTTGTATGCACTCATCTGGCCCCGCTTAACAGATACTGCATGTTTTCGATCTCCCCGCACCCACCACCCCAATGCCTCTCGTCGCAGTTAGCTCCACGGAGAGCTGCAGGCGGCCCAGCACCGTGCCTTTGGGTCCTGCCCCACAACTCCCCAACGCAGCGTTCCCTGCGCGCGCACACGCCGCGATCGCGGAAATCTCGGAGTCCCCCTGTCCATCTAGCTCGGTGAGCTCTGCAGTGAAGGGACAGATGCTCCCCGGCTCGAGCAAGGCCTTGAATCAACTTTGCACTTGGCAACATGGAGAGAAAAGGGCCAAGTAAGGCTGAAGCCGCAAACCACAGCAGCTCGGCCTTGGCAATGGAAGACCCATGTGGGGGGGAGGATTCACCATTTTATGAATCAACAGTATGGAGAGAATGCCTTCAGCTCAAAGCTCATCGATGTTCATGCCGGTATCATTCCAGTGTGGGCACAAGAGGCTTGTAAAGAATATAGACCTGTCCTTCCCCACACCTTAAGGGGGGGCATTGAAAGAAGGGTGGGATCACACGATGGTCAATATGACAAGCAAAAAACTCAAAGAAACACGCTTAAGATGCGCAGTTGCGCAGGAGTGCCTGAATTCTACGGATTCTACGTCGAGCCAAGGGGATGTCTTTGACCTGCATCACATGATGTGCTCTGCCGCTGTGTGGTCATCATGCCCAGGTGGCAGGTCGCCATGGGTTTCAATGTGGTGTTCTGCCTCCTTTCTTCAGCCCATCACGCGAGGGGTTCTGCATTGTCAGGCTTATTTTCTGAAGTTCCTGCGCGGCTACGACGTACGAACTCCGAACTCCACACACACACATATAAATCCGATGCTTCATGTCTTTTGCACGTCGGCAACTATTTTGACGGTACTCCATCGGCCAGGCCTGGGCAACCGGCTGCAGCGGCTGCGGCCCCGATTGCGATGGGGTGCTCCTCTTGGCATTCGTTCTACCTGCATTGTGCCCACTCAAAAGCTGCGCACTCTCTACACTTACAAACAAGCAGGGGAGATGTGCCATCGCCTTCGCGCTCGCCTTTGCCGAGCAGCAGCTTAAGCTGCAACCTCAGAGTACAACGAACTTCGAATAACAAGGTGCCGGCATTCCAATATGCCCAGTCTCCCGCGGAAGGCTCGCCAACGAGCGAAGCTCTGCCGACCTGGATCTGGGTCTCTTCCAGTCGCGAGTCGTGCGAACGCGATGCCTTCTGCATTGCACTCAAGGATTCGTCGCTTGGTGGTCACTTGGTGGCCAACGCAGCTTTGCTGTGAAAAGAGGTGTGCTGAATGGTCAGGAGGCGACCACCTGAACAATCCGAATGACCCTGGACATTTTTTTAGCGCTTGGCAGCACGCTAGATCACTCGTTATCATGGCCTGCACTTGGACAGGAGATCAAGATGTCCTTCAGGCCGTCACCTCACTGACTTCTCTGGATTTCTCAATGCTGGCGGCTTCCTAGAGGCCTTTCTGCTCTGAGGCTGCTGGCCCAGGTCAAGGGCACACTGCAGCCAAACAGATTCTGCGCCCCTGAGCACTACTATTTGCATCGGCCTTGATGACGCCACATGCATCCCCCCAATTCGTGCCTGATCTTGCGTGCCCCCAGCGTGGTGAGCTCCAGCGTCTGCAGCTTCAAGCAGATGCCGTCGAAGTCTGGGGCAGAATGCGAGCCGCTTTTGAGAGCATGAGGACAGCGGCTCTTGTCTCCCTGTGCCGCTGTGTCATGTGGATAGCCGGTCGGATACCCCTTGCAAACTCGCACCTCGCAGCCGCGGAGCGCGAGGCCCCACTCCTGCACCCACTCCTTCACCCACTCCTGCAGCTTCCGGAGCGGCTTCTGCCTCAATGCCAGAGCCGAATGCATCTTGCAGGAGGCTGATGGTGTGTTGGGCTGCACAGCTGCACCTCAGGGCCACGAGGGATACCTTCGTCATGAGCAGCAATCTGCCGGCCTGCGGCTTCAACGGATCTCATAAACATCCTCTTCACTTCTCTTGACCCCCCTTTTTTCAACAGCAGTCTTAGTTCCCTGACAAGCTGTGTTCAATGTGTGTTCGTCGTTCATCTTTTTGCTTGGATCCCCACCGGAGCACAGTGGGTCCTCGGCCAAGATCAGCTCCAGCTCTGCCAGGGCTCTCGAGGAGAGCCTCGGTCAAATCGAATCTCAAAACCTGGAGAGCCTTCCCTTGATTCCAGACTCACAGGTCAAAGCTAGTTGGTGCTGACTTCCTTTCCTTTTTCGCGCCTCACACTTCTGGCAGCAGCGGGACCATGGGATGCTTCACGCGTGCGCCCGGACCGAGCTCGCTGGCCCAAGCCTCATATGACACCGCATCCTCCGCTTGGAGCTCGAAAGCATTCCTGCGAAGGCGGGCGCCGTCAGCCACAAAGCCCAGGGTCCAGGCCAGCCGGGGCTGTGGGCCCTTCTGGCCCGCAGCCTGGCCAGTGTTCGTGGCGCCAGCCGCGCTGTGCAGCGTCCACCCGTGGTGCACCGTGGCGTCCCCAGGCAATATGCCACCAGTGCCTCGGTTGCAGGTCGTAACACCATTCTGCGACGAGATCAGATGGAGGCCTCCCCGAGTGGAATGTGCGAGTTCACGATGGTGACAGTCCGGTTCGTTGCAAAGTTCGAGCTTGAGTTGGGGAACAAGTTGGGGACCAGGGAAGTCCCACAGGACTATGCAGGCTGCCTGTGAGAAAAATGCTGAGTCGACTGCGTTGGATTTTGTATCTGCCGCTCAGGTCTTCATCCATGTTGCCATGAAAAGGAAGCGCCTCAGCCATGCATTCTGAGCTATTGGCATGGCTGGCCTAGTGTCTAGAGGAGGTCCCTCATTGAGAGGAGCACAAAGTCTTTGTGGCTGCCAACGGCATAGACCAGCGACGAGCCCTTCGGCGAAATAGGTGTTAAGGGTAACCAGATTGTCAGAAAGCCTCAGTACTGGCATCAAGCTGTCGCGCAGGCAGGGAAAGTCCTACAGCATTGTCGAGGGGCTGTTGGTATCGAACGGTGCCAGGCCCAAATCCGAGTGCCATTCTGTGGCCCCATCACCTCAACTGGAAGCCAAATGCCCCGAGCTTAAATGAGTTTGGTTGTTGAAGGCATGCACCGGGGCGCTTCTCGAAGAGGGCATCCTGGTAGAGACCTCTCAAGCTCTGGATCTGCCCAGCATGAAGGCAAAACCCACATGTGCCACTGGTGCCACTGGTGCCACGGGAGTGCCCAGGTACCCCGCGCACCCTTGGTACTCCCAGCAGCCGCGAAGCCCAGAAGGCAAAACGTGGGGACATGGCGACCTCCCGGAGGGCTCGGCTGTGGCGATGAAGGTTAAAGTACTGCAGGAAGCTGATCTCTCCGCCTCGGAACCGTCGGAGCCCCGAAGCAGAAGGCAAAGGCGCATGCACAAGTGGAGGCTCTGCAGCCTTCAGGCGCCGACGCTTCTCCAAGCTTCTCAGCTTGGCCCGGCAAGCTGCAGCATCGTGACAGGAAGCAGCGATCTTGGTGTCAAATTGTACCTAGGCAACGCATGGCAACACCGAGATGCAATTGCTGGATACTGGACGTCACGGCATATGCAGGCACGCAGCCCTGATCTGATGCCGCAGCGCCTCTAGCATGCAGTCGTCAGAGCCTAAGCTTCCTGAAACTCCGAGCGCATAGCACAGCGCCCAAGTGCTGACATGGTTGGAACTTGCATCTCGGCTGCTGCTGGTGGCACCCACAAGCTCGCTCAATTCAGCGACTTCATCCTCACGATTCACACATTCCGCGAAACCCCCGCATATAAGACCCGAAACACGTAAGACTCACAGAAAACTCAGAGCTGCCAGCAGACTGCTCGCTGCTAATCTGCAACTCGAGCATCTGGCGACAGAATCTCTGGGAGCCTGAGGAAGCCCTTGCGCTCGAAGTCGAGCCTGATGAGAGAAGGCTCTGCTTTTTTGGGCCACTCTGCTTTATTTGCTTTTGGGGACTCGAATATGGGGGAGAGCATGGGGGGGGAGAGCAAAGATTGAAGAGGTTGAAGAGGATGGAAGGAGCAAGAACTTCAGAGGCTTGAGCATGACTTCCGCAGAGCATCTGCCCCTGTCCTGCACTTACAAAAGGGCACATGTCCAAAACAAAGAGACATCTTGCGCTCGATGTATCTTGGCTTCGCTTTTGAGTGTTTGTTTGCGAGGTCCTCATCACGCACATGTAGCTGACGGCATCGAGTTTGCCGAATTGCCATGCTGCACACCTGCCGCTTTGTTGACACTTTGCATGGCTTCCAGTCCAGCCGCCATCCATTTTGCCAGCTTAAACGTCACCAGAAAAAGACATGATGTCTATCTGTGCCGAGCATCTAGCAGGCAGCTTGAGCGCAAGTGCTGCCTTCCAGCAGTTGGACGAGGAGGGAGCCAACGCCAGTGGCTGCCATAGTTTGGACTTGCATGTGCTGAGCCTTTCAGGGAGAGGTCTTCCCAATGCTAAGACATCAGATGCAACGCGCCTGCGAGTCGCGACGGTCCCGCCGGTGGCGCCAGTGCCATCCCTGCGGCCGGTATCGCCATGGCCCAGAAACAAGAAGCCTTGATGAGATGCGTTGAAAATACATCCTGCCTGCGCAATGTGTCATGTAAGTTATGAAGTTATGATCATTCAGGTCTCATTGCTAAGATTTCTGAGAGCCCGCATGCTAACAAGCTGCCGACAAACAAGTGAAGAGGGTCAGAGGATCTCGGTTGCTCGGCCAATCCCCCAATCCCTCCTTCTCACAGATGCTGAGGTCGCAGCTGCTGGGTTGATGCCCGCGCTCCGCTCCCCGGCACCTGGCCGCAAGACTTTGGGTGCCTCGGCCCCTGGCCGGCCCCCGGCATCTCATGCTATGGCATGCTGTGACCCCTTCCTGAAGGTCTTGGCGAAGCTGGCGAGCTCTTGCCAGCAACTTGCCCGCCTGGGGATATCCAAGCAGATTGCGCATTAGCAGTCCACAGACACGGACAGGGACATTTGGGATTCCGGCTCTGTCCTCAGGGGTGTCCATACCCATCATGGCCAAGTACGTCCCATTCAATCCGGAGGTAGCAAGTCCCCATTTGATCCGTTGCATCTGGCTTCTCTCTCAACTTTTTCACGCTCTTGACGGACGTGTTTCGCCTGAGCCATTATTCCTGCCAGTCAGGGGGTCTCCGCACAAGCGAAGGCTTGCGGAATGCTCTTCTTCCCACGCGCAAGCGGAGTCAAGCTATCAGCTCGGCTTTTTGCATCTAGGTGTGTGCAACACCCGCGCTTCGTAGCTGATGAGACCGGGCGACCTGCCAAAGCACTGTGCAGGGCAAACAATACAAGCATAAAGGTGTCCACCAGGCTTGAGTTGAACCAACATGCAAGACAGGCCTCGAGGAACCAAGAGGGCTCTGCCAACGAGTCACCTCCATGTGCCGTGCCATGCCCAATGAACAACTTGAGCTTTACGACTCTGCTTTCAGTAAGAGCTTAAGAGTCCGAGCGGGCCTGGGTCGTCCAATGGACTCGCGCTGTCCACGTGTAGATCCAGAAGCCCCTCCTATGTCACCAAAACTGTCACAATCAAAGACTTCTTGTGGCTATACCCCTCTCCTCGGGATGGAACTCCACCGCACAAACCTCTGGCTCTCACTTTCGACCATGAGCATGCCCAACGGCTCTGCCATCTGGGACTTGGGCACACGAGACGTAGCGCCCTGCCTCCAGCGTACAAAGGTACGATTGACATGATGCATTCTATCGGTTGTAGATGGTGGCACGCCTGCAGCACTGCATTCGCATCAGGGTTCGATGCAATGAGACCACCCACGTCTAAGCCTTGGTGCACAAGATGGCCAAGGCGGCAAGACGCAGAGCAATCGTGCAGACGTCGTGAAGGCGAAAGATTCAATCCTGACTGTGATGCTTATTGGGTCTCGCGCTCATCACTGCTGAACCGTCACCCAGGTCCACGACGTCATCACCGTCCCTGCCTGATGCACTGCGAATCTGTGGGGCCCATATGCTGCCATGCGGCAGAAGCCAAGGGATGAGCATAGTATGTATCCTTGAAGCCACACGTGCTTCAGCTTCTGGTGCAACTTTGTGCACACGACACGACCTTGTGCTGGCAAGGGATGCTGGCAACTGCCTTACGTACATTGGACGTCTGTCTGTCGCATGCGAAAGATCAAGTCCAGGGATGTGTGGTGAACGCGAAGGGCCACCCTTGATCCAAATGATGACCAGGCCAACTTTCCTAGAATCGCGGGCTGTATGCCACAACAGACAAACGTGTGCCAACTGCTGCGCCAAGCCAATACTGGATCCACTTTTGGCCAGACACGGGCCTGTGTGACGTGGATGCACTGGATGGTGTGTTGTGCTAGGGGTTGTCAAGCAGGAGCAACGGCCGGGTGTGGGGGGGGGGGGGGGGAGCAACGAGCATTGCCTTCATTGAACGTTCCCCTACACACATCTGCGGGCTGACGTGTGCTAGTGCGTGCTAGTAGAAGCCTGAGAAGGGGACCTTGAGCATCCACTGACATGCACTGGAGCTCAGCTAGCAGAATCTTCATGGCCACCGAGACGTCGCGAAGGTCGCGAAGGTCGGGACCTGAAGAGGCCACATCAATGAGCATCAATTAGCTCGTCGTTACGTCGTTCGTTTCATGTCCGGGAGTCCAGGGCCTTGAGGGCCTTGTCCACCTTGGCGAATGGCATTCCTTTGTCGGTCAGAGCAGGAGGAACCCCAGTCTTGCACAACCTTACACAGCAATCCTCGCGCCTTTCCGATAGGGCATCTACGGAATCTACGGCCATTGCAACAACGTGAGAGTAAGAATAGTAATCGCAGCTACAGAAACAAATTTTGCGTTTATCGTCTATACGCCTTGCGAGACACGGCAGGTGACATTGTGAAGACTTCATGCAGCCTTGACAGCTCGAGCCAGGCGTGAGCCAGCGAACATGCGATGCCTTGGACGGCTTGAGCTTCCCAAGTGGATGTGCAGAAGATGCAGGCCACTGGCCAAAGCAGATTGGTTGGGCAATGTTGGGCACGTGCCCTCTTCCGTACTGGTGGTGAGACCATGAGTGCACAGGGCAGCGCTGCCTCTGAGTGGACTCACTTAACTTCTTAACATTTGACAGGTGCAGCTGAAGCGAACGTGTCATCTTGATGGGCCCGTTCCCGTGACCTGATGCAATCTGCAAGACAGTCTCGGCATTGTGGCGGGTGGTGTCATCCGAGGCTGGCTCAATGCCCCTCTTCCTTGTCTGAACCTCCATGTAGCGCCCGCGATACTTTCTGGGGTTCCACCTTGACTTGGCAAGGCATGGAATCATGCTACCAAAACCACCCTGCTCTTCCTAAGTGTTGGGCCACTTGTGAGCGTCAATCCTGCACCAGCCATGGCAGAAGCAGCACTCAACTTGGACAAATAGCTCGCAGAGCGTGCCTCTGCTGGAAGTTCCGCTTCATGAGCCAACCCTTCTGTCTGTGATGGTCCTTCGCATTCCCAATATAAGCACTGGGACACTGCACGGCAACGCCCACCCGCTGATACTGGTGCGAGCTGTCCTTCTTTGAGGTATACAAGCCCTTTACAGCCGCCCGCGTCGGCACCCAATGCAGCGGCTTTCTTCCAGGAAGGAAGCCGCTTCGTCGCATCATTGCCTGCGCTGAAGCCGCCCGTTCCAACGTTCTCAGAACTCTCCCTCAGAACGAGATCACCCAAAAAAAAGCGAAAGCTGATGTGTCAGTTGCCTTGAGCTCTTGCGGTTCTACACCGAGCTCTGGCGGCCCGTCGTCGACCGCCACCTGTACAGCTCACCACAGCTCACGGGATGCTCTCAAAAAAGTGACATAGTTCCTATCCGTCTATACAACCCGGCAAGCGCAGTGTAATGCAGGTCCAAGCAACAATCTGCCCTTCAGTGTCCGTGTAGCCGAGCTGCGCCTGGGCCAAAGGCCGGACACAGTTTCTCGAATCCCTTCAGCCAGCAGTGATTCCCTGTCCACGGCTTGCTGTGCTCCCGGACCGGGGTCGACTTCTGGAACCAGAAGCGGAACTTGCGGTAGAGGTAGTGCGCGCCTGTTGAAACCATGATGGCACCCCGCCCTCCGTGGCAAGATGCTGCAAGACGCTGCAAGACAAGGCGCGGGCGTCTGATCAAGGAGTTGTATTGGCAGCTGATTGCTTCCCTAAAGTCACCCTCCTTGTGGGCCACCTGAAGCACTTTCAGAGACCAGGGGAAATGCGTCGAGCTTGGGTCAGCTGCCATGAGCCACGGGGTAGGGAGGGAGGCGGGGGGGGGGAAGTACGGAAAGGCCTCGCCAATGCGCTTCCACGGTGTCTTTCCTGGGAAGCGGATGAAGACCTCAAACATTTCCAAGAACTTTGGAAGGATCTCACGAGGGAGCTCACACCCCGGAGCAGCCTCGCTCACGTTGTAACCGGACTTGGAAAGCTCCTTAGGACAAGTGCACTGTGCACACTGACCTAGCACGCGCGATGCTCCGCAGGGCACTTGAAAGTTCGAGCGGCCCAGTAATTCAACTTCTGGTGTTTTAGCGTAAGCTCGAGCGGCTGAACCACAGACTCCTGCAAGGACAGCTGCACTTGCTAGAGCTTTCGCCTCAAGCAGAGAATTGCCTTTGGGACGTCAGCCATCGTTTGGAAACCAAGAGCCTGCATAGTTCGCATAGTTCTGTCTCGGCATGCGAGTCTCATTCTGCAATGCAGTTATTGTCGTCTCGGGAGTCTGGCCTTCGGCAATTTGATGATGAGCTTCTTCCCACTGTGCGATGCAGGGTACACCCTCCGGGCGATGGCTGCAACCTGGGCGTCCCTGTCGGCCTGCAAGATCTGCTTAACGACGCGTGACGAGCCGGAGCTCCCAAGCCGTTTTGCTGCGAGAGCCTGGAATGAGCCCACGAAGCCGAGGCCCTCGGCACTCTGATGCCAAGCCACGACCTGCGAATGTGTTGTCGAGATTGGTCGCGCTGAGCAGCCGGGACCGCCCTTCTTGCACTCTGGGAAAGGTGCCAGAACGAGGCAGGCGAGGAGCCACCGCCTCGCACAGTATGGGCGGGTAATTGGACTTGTGTTGAAGCGGATCCTAGTTTTTGGTGCCTTCCCGGGTTCGGTGCAGGCGAATCCATCTTGTCAGCTCTGGACAACATGATAACTGCTGATGGTTGCCGTGTTGAGCTAGCTGGGGTTGTCTCCTCTTGGTTGAGTCACGTTGTGTCACGTTCGTCAAGTGGGGCTGGGCATGTTTCCATGTTTCTGATGGCGACTTGTTACCATTGGACCGTAGCCTCGGGCCAGGATGGCCTACCACTGGGGATTCGAAGAGCAGCAGGAGTTTTGTAGCTAGAGTAGCTTGCATGGGTGGCGTGAGGCAGCTTCTTTGGCACTGCAGTCGAATTCGACTCACTCCGCTCTGAAACGAGTGGAGGTAGTGAAGAAGGTGAGACATACTTGTTTGAAGGTGAAACGGGGACAAAGTTTGGAAGCCACGCTTCAGCTCTTCTTTCGCGTCATATGGTCAAAGATAACTACCTTTTAACCGAGCTCTGGACTGCGTTCAAGAACCAGCGTACACCAGCTGAGACTTTAATTTGTCCAAGCAGCTTGGATGTACTCCGTAGTCGGGACCTATCGAGGCTGCTGGTCCCCGGAGGTGCTCCCAGTTCCCCGTTGTCTGCCCGATTGCAAGGGGCCTCAAGCCGCTTGGAGTTGTCGCCAGGCTCAGACCTTGGGTCGACGCTGAGCACCTGAGCATCCCACGGCAAGTCCGAAAAAAGCTGAGTCTACGCCGAATCCGCTTGCCATCACGACCCACACGTCAGTGCGCCTTGCGGTCGCGCTTGTTTTTGAAGAGCAGACCCTGCTCGTGATCCGGCAGTATCTGGAAGTTGGGGCTCTCGTTCGAAGTCGAGTGCTGCGTGTCCCAATTGTAGAATGACAAGTCCGACCTCAGACGTGGTCACTGTCAGGCAGAATAGGACCCAGGTGCCACTATCCGAGTCTCAAGGATCAGGCGACTTGGGAAGGAGGCGCTTCTTGCGCTCGAAGTACCTGGGGAGGACGTGGACTAGCGGGAAGAGCTCGGAGTTCGCAAGACACTCGTGCTTGGGGCAAGTGCGGCTCGAAGTTCTCAGTCTTGAGACGGTGGCCATAGTCAATGTAGCCAGAGATCTCCTGGCATTGAGGAATATTCGGAATATCGCAGCGCGCGTGGAAACCAGCGCCTCTAACTGATTTCTGCCACTTGCCCCACTTGGCCCACGCGCCCTAGCTCCCTAACCGATTTCTGCCACTTGCCCCGCTTGCCCCATTTGCCCCACTTGCGGTGTCGAGGGGAGGTTGCCCAACGTACATGTGGGAACGTGAGGCAAACGGGGGGGGGGGGGGGGGGGGTTGGCTGATCTGGGGCGCGTGGGGAAAATGAACTAGCTCTTCCGCACGAGCAAAGTGGGGCAAGTGGGGCAACAGTCATTAGCTCTTCCGGAAAAAGCAAGAGGGTGGGGCAAGTGGGGGCAAAGAATGTTAGTGGATTCTGCTGGCGCTCAATGGAATATCGTCTACTGCAGCCATGGCTTCGTGTCCTGCCCACGATGATTTTTATCGCGGATGAAGATGATGGTGCTGAGCTTACCGCTGCGCACCAGTTCCTCCCAAAATCAATGTGTCTTCGACATGAGTTCGCACAAACTAGCCATATCTGTGGAGAGCCAACACTGGCCTCCCTACATGCAAGATGTCGAAGAACTGGAAAGTCCGTCAGCTTTTTCTGCGCACTTGCCAGAACCTGCTTCGAACGAGTGCTCTTTCTCCGACTGCTAGCCAAGACATCTGCCATATTCTGAATTAAAAAAAGTCTGGCCTTCGGCGCGCTCTGCAAACGCGCCTTGCCAGGGTGCTGCAAGCGGCACGGATCTGAAAGGCCACAGGAGAATCCCCTCGCCTTCTTTGCATTCTCGGCTGCTTCTCGCCTTGCTGCAAAATCCTCCCTCGTCAATACCTTCAGAGGGGAGCTGTTCAGAGTCCAACGAGCAAAAGCGAAGGCAGAGGAAGGACTGGCAAGGACCAAGGGAAAAGAGTATAGAAGATAAATGAAGATATCAGTGAGCCCATGGGCCCGTGACCCCATGAGAGCCATGTGATCTCCAGGGCGGGCCTCCCCTTTCCTGCAACCAATCTCGACAAGCTGTCTAGCGAGCTCGTCTTCTTCCAGGTAGAAGCGGTCCTTCAGTTCAGAAAACTATTCAGAGATTGTTCACAGCTTTGTGATTGAGGGTTGCAGTCCTGGGGCGTGATCTGACTGTCCAAGTAGTCCTCGTAGGTTGTAAACTTCTCGATGGAGTCCTGAGAACATCTGAAAATTACGCCGGACTCCGGCTCCGGGCTCGGACAGCTGAGGCCTCATAAGGATGGGCGTAGTCATCCTCCATGGCTCTCGAAGTTGTCTGAGCACTCGATTGCCAGCGGTCACACGGTGGTCAAGGGCGCGATGTCACGTGATCCGTCACAGTGACATGATACTTGGATTACTTGGGCTGTTCAGGCACTTCGAAGTGAAAACAAAACTCTCACTTTTCTGGCAGCTGACCTCAGCCCCCGAGAGGTGAGCCCGAAAGCACAAGTCCACAAGTCTGAGACGCACAAAGTCTAGCAGAGACTATGATGGTGCTTCGATGTGCTTTGCATTCAGCGCAGATCGAATCTAGAATCTACCGAAGTTCCATCATAGCAGCCCGAAGATGCAGTGCTGGGCACTGCTTCAGCTTAGGTCTTGGACACAGGAACCACAAGAAAGCCGCCACGCCGAATTGCTTTCTCTAGATTGTGCTTTCTGAAGACCATCTGGCTGCCCCCGACCCGCTGAATCGCACTGATGTGCAACTGATGTACAAGAGCATTAGCATCGATCTCCACAAGCCCTATGCAGCCTATGCAGCCACAGCCATGGATTGCCACTCGGAAGCTCCCAAATAGCGATGCCTCACACAGCGACCACAGGGACTGCAGCGAACGATTCAGCGCCGTCTCTTCAACAACATTCGAATTGGCAGACTTGGAGCTTGAGGCTGTGGCTCCAGTTGGCCGGCCAAGCGTAGCAGATCGGCATGTGGGAGGCCCCGCATCATGCGGCCTCAGGGTGCCGAACGGAAGCGACGAGGCGAAAATGCAAGAAGGATGTGTCGGCCTCCTGCAGCTCCTGCAGGTCCCACCACATCGCTCGCCTTTCCGAAGGAATTTCGAAGCAACAGTCGAGCCTAGAGAGGCGCGCACACACAGACACTCACCCCGTGTGCGAGTTTTGGTCCTCCCTGCAGCCTTACTGTGATGTTCATGCAACAGTGGGCGATCCACGTCGAGTCGAGACCACGGGAGGAAAGCCAAGCCAATGAATGCCGAGGGTCCGAGTGTGTTGGAAACGAGGACACACATGGACACACTGCTCATATCTGCAGCTGCGAGCCTCAGATCTGCCCTCGGATCCATCGTCGCCCACTTCCCTCTTCGCGTCACCTGGAAGCATTATCTCCCTCTCCCTCTGTGATACAAAATAGTCTTTGTTTCACAATTAATGGCTACGGTTGGAACTCGAAATCGTGCTTCATCCCTGGCGAAGCTCGGCAGAGTCACTTGCACAACCAAGCCACCCAGTCACCCCTAAAGTCAAAACCTGGAGTGCCCCCGGATCCCACTTTCACGTCATTTTCTTGTCATCAGGTGCTCATATAGAACTAACTCCGTGCAATTAGGGTTCCGCTCTGTTGGAAGCCGAATTACCCCCCCTCCCCATCCCCCTCCGGTCTGCCCCCACTCTTGCCTCCTAGAGCATCCATGCCCAAACCCAAGAATTGCTTTTGTACACTGGAGGCTTCAGACCTCTGAGAAACACTGCTGGTCTCGTCAGCGACATGCTGCCGGTGCCTTCGGAGTGGAGACTGTGATTGACGTTTCGGACACAACTCCGAAGCGTTGAAGAGCTCGCGAGCAGCTTGTTCGTTTGCTCCAGTTCCTTAAGTTGCCCCGGCTTTGTCTTCCGCTTGGTCTGTCCGTTCTCTTCGGGGACCTCCATGTCCTGGGAAAACACTTTGCGGGAAATGCACCGTCCAAAATCACAATCCCCGCCGCGCGAACATCGAGTTCTTCAGCATAGTGCACAACGCACGCATCAGAAGAGGCGAACTTCCCGTGCCACCCATCAACTCTTGCAAAAAGAAGTAGGGAAAACGACCCGACTCGCCCTGGAAATTGCAAGGCGGTCCATTCACCCTTACTCTGCCTCTGTATCTCTCAATCTCTGTCTCTGGCTCTCTATCTATCCCTTCTGCCAGCGTAGTATCCCCCGAAGCGGCCGCACCGAAGTGCGCTCCAGATCCCGGGTCAGTACGAAGCCCCCCGTGAGGGGAACCCGGCCAAGACGGCCAAGTGGTTCTCGGTCTGATCATCCCCGTGTTCGGGAGTTGCGGTTGTGGGCTCCTTAGCAATCCTCGGTGATCCCCCGTGTTCCTTGTGTTCGGGCTGTGGGCGGCTCTCCACTCTCACTTTCGGTGTCCGTGGCTGCCTCTCTCTGATGGACTCTCGGCCTTGTCTGCGTCGCTTTAAGAGGGTTGAATGTGCATCCTCCTCGCCTCGCAATAGCCGCAAAATGCCGCAAGCGAGGTTCTTGCATAACCATCAGCAGTCAGCATCTGAGTGAATACCAAACAACAACGAGCGTAGGGCTTGGGGCGAAGCCCCGCTCCGAGGGAAAACCAGAAAGCTCGCGCTTCACCGCCGGTGGCCTGGCTTCCTGCAGCGGAAAGCACTGTAATTTCGCGCAGCGATTGTGCAGTTCACCAGTGGCTCGGTGACAGCGCATACTTCGCAGGCCTCATGTTTGATCGGAACCTCCTGCTTCAGATCCTGACGTCTACGTGAACTTGCATCTGGCAGGATGCAAGGCACTGGAGATCGAACACTGCACGAGCTGACCTTGCCCTCCTTACGATCCGCAGTCGTCTCCGAGCCCTTGGGCCAGGAATCTGCCACCTTCCTCGCACGACACACCGCCACCCTCTTGACCCATGGTTCTGTTTTCTGTTCTGTTTTCTGTACTCTCCTCTCAGTTCTATATGTTCTATCAATGATCTCGACGCCTCCGGCGGCGACCGGGCACGGCAAAGAGCTGCGCTTCGAGACGTTTCCGGCGCCTCGGAAGTCGAGCTGAGAACATTGAGAACCTGTTCGCCCGCGTGCCCTTCTCAAAGGCAAAAAACACACAAGGAGTTGGCTAGGGCAAATGCTTTGCCAAGTGTGCCTTGACATTCTCCAGCGGCACACCCTCGGCCTCTACGGAGTCCTGACCCACACGTTCTTTCGCACATGAATGAGACCGGGATCGGTTTGAAGCACCTCATCGTCGAACTGCTCGGGATCGGCCAATGTCGGTCCAAGAACCTCAACCTGGGAAGTGGCTCCAACCGAGGCGTGGAAAGCGTTCAGCAACTGACGGGATGTCACTTGGTTGCGGGGACTTGGAGCCCTTGCGTTGGAGGTCCATGCGAATTCAAGATTTCAGGGCCGTCTCTTATCGCCTCGTTGCCGAAACCTAACAATGCCTCGTTTAGTACCTTGCACGCGAACACCTTTTCATGGCCTCTTCGTGCCACTTGGGACAAGAAGCATATGATGACTTCCACATAGCCGACATATGGTCATTTTTCAAAAATGCTGCTCATTCAAGATATGTCACGGAATGTGTGCAGTTGGGTGGCCGCCTCTCATGTCCAAAATGACAAAAGGCTTCCCATACTGGAGACGAGCAAGTAGATCTAAAACCCACGCTTTCGTAGCAAACACGGCGGAGTATTCTACAAAAGAAAAATATATAGAATAACGTATTAAGGGTTGACGTTCAGTTTCAACCTTATTGGCTCAAAAACGGGGTTGGGAGCAATGCTTTGTCTTTGCTGCAGATCCTGGCCATTTTTGGATACGAAACAACATGGGTCATCTGGACGGCCACCATTCTTGAGCTGTGGCTCTTCCCACAGGCGACCGTTCATGGCAGATGCTACAATGCTTACCTTTCTCTGTGTTCAAGAACACTACACTTCTTACACTGAGTGCTAGAGCGAAGCTAGCGCTATACTAGTGCCACATTGGTGTTGGAAGACCCGTACCTTATGTGCAGCGTTCGATCGAGCAGCTTCATAGTAGGAATCCGAGACATTGGAGCTGGCCTGGGCGTCCTCCGGCAGATCAGCAATTGCCTGGTCCTGCAAGGGCCCGTGAAACACAAGAGTCGATCGACCGAGCGGCAGAGCCCAAAACAACGCCTCCTCGGTGCCAGACTGCTCTGCGTCGGCGGACGACACTTGCTCTGCAGCATGAACAAGAGGCTCGCCCTGGCCAAAAGAAAGCCCCATGCAATTGTCTTAGAGCCAAGCCCGTGACTAGGCTGTCTTGTCACGACCACCCTCTGCAATTTTGTTAGGTCTTTTCACGTCACACATTGTTTCAAGCTCGACTGTTCCTGATAGTCTAAGAAAAACTCACCATACCCCAAACCCGTACCCCTTAACCTACGAAAGGATAATATAAAAGGAGTCTCAGGGAGGATTTTGCCATACCCCTTGATTTCTTTCAAGGGGTATGCCCTAGGGGTATGTTGATTATTTCTTAGAGATAGCAGCTCTCCAGCAGCATCCCCATGCATTTTGGTTCTTTCTGCCTTCCCTTTGTTCATGTCGCTTTCAGAACAAAGGGCTTTATCGTCAATGTACTACTCGAGCCTTTGAGAACATGTTGCAAACATGGACACAAGGCCACTTGCCATTTCCGACTTTGTCAGTACCGACCTCTGCGTGAAGATCAGGGTCGGTAATACGGTAAAGACTCGGTAAGGCCGGTAATGATAGCCGACATATGTGCAGCGTTCGATCGAGCAGCTTCATAGTAGGAATCCGAGATATTGGAGCTGGCCTGGGTGTCCTCCGGCAGATCAGCAATTGCCTGGTCCTGCCCAGGGGCCCGTGAAACACGAGTTGACTGACGGAGCGGCAGAGCCCAAAACAACGCCTCCTCGTTGCCAGACTGCTCTGCGTCGGCGTACGGCACTTGCTCTGCAGCATGAACAAGAGGCTCGCCCTGGCCAAAAGAAAGCCCTATGCAATTCAAGCTCAAATTGTCTTAGAGCCAAGACCGTGACTAGGCTGTCTTGCCACAACCACCCTCTGAAATTTTGTTAGGTCTTTTCACGTCACACATTGTTTCAAGCTCGGCTGTTCCTGATAGTCTAAGAATAGCTCACCATACCCCAAACCCATACTCCTTAACCTATGAACGGATAATCTAAAAGGAGTCTAAGGGAGGATTTTGCCATGCCCTTTAATTTCTTTTAAGGGGTATGCCCTAGGGGTATGTTGAATATTTCTTAGAGATAGCAGCTCTCCAGCAGCATCCCCCTAACAAAAAGCAAACGGCATGCATTTTGGTTCTTTCTGCCTTCCCTTTGTTCATGTCGCTTTCAGAACAAGGGGCTTTATCGCCAATGTACTACTCGAGCCTTTGGGAACATGTTGCAAACATGGACACAAGGCCACTTGCCATTTCCGACTTTGTCAGTGGCGACCTCTGCGTGAAGACCAGGGTCGGTAATACGGTAAAGACTCGGTAAGGCCGGTAATGATAGCCGACATATGTGCAGCGTTCGATCAAGCAGCTTCATAGTAGGAATCCGGGATATTGGAGCTGGCCTGGGCGTCCTCCGGCAGATCAGCAATTGCCTGGTCCTGCCCAGGGGCCCGTGAAACACAAGAGTCGACCGACCGAGCGGCAGAGCCCAAAACAACGCCTCCTCGTTGCCAGACTGCTCTGCGTCGGCGGACGGCACTTGCTCTGCAGCATGAACAAGAGGCTCGCCCTGACCAAAGGAAATAGGTCACTGGGTCAAGGGAGGATGGAGGTGACTAGTAAAGTGGTGTCGTTCATATGTAAGGGAGTGTCCGCTCCATGTGACAAGGATTTAAGGCCTTACTTCCTGCTTATGTGGCAACCTCTGCGTAGACGCACATATACGCAGGATGTAAGGAGCAGAACTGGAGGTCTTGATGTAACGTCAGATTGCTGCATACCAGAAAACTACACACTCGTGTTGTTGTGTTTGGTGTAAATCACGGGTACAAAAGTCGGTTGTAAGTGCCTCGGAGCTGCCCTGTAACCTGTACGGCATCTGAATAGTATGTAAGCAGCATGTAAGCACCATGTAAGCACCATGTAAGCTTGATGTAAGCACAATGCAAGCACCAAGTGAGCAATACGCAGACACTCGTAAGCACCATGTAAGTACTATGTAAAGTAGCTCGCACCTGCCCCTATGTTGGGAACACCGGGTTCCGAACACCCCGACTGATGAAGACCTCCCAACTACTGTGCACATGCGGAAACAGCTTGTCTTACATGAGTGCCTTGAATACAGCGATCAAACACAGCTTTGCTTACATAGTCACGACACCAGATTACGAGTTACCAGCAGCTAGCTTGGACTGGGCTTGCTTCCCAGGACTTCCCTCCGTCTAAACCTCGTAAACTTCACGGATCTGATCATGATGGAAGATGCTTAACATGCGGGCTTTCCCGTCAATCTGTGTCACTGTAGCAGAGTCGTGCTACCCAGGGAGGCGTCGTGATGCGTGCGAAGCCTTGCAAAATCCCTGCCCCCACAGCAGAGCTGCTGAAGCCGCACCTCTCGGTCAAACTCTTCCTCTACATGGTGCCTGCCGAAGCCATGGTGACCCGCATCACCATGCACAGCAACATCCACTTCCACACACGACTCCAACACAACTCAAACGAATCAACTACAGTATCATTGAACACATCCGGATCCTAGGACTTGACTCCAGGAGGGCTTGCCGCACGTAGACACCACAACCGGCTCAGCAAATGCGGCGAGCCTGTCAGACGCTTCTTCTGCACTTTCCTGGGCTTTTTGTAATCAATTCAATGTGTGCACGTCATAACCGTCATAACCACAAGAATGGATCTCAAATCGCTTCGTGACCCTGCCTTGACCCTTGCAAGCAGAAATCCCAAAATGCCCGCAACACTTCGGACGCTGTCGCTTGTCACTCGTCTTAGATTCTTAGACCTTAGGTCTTTGGGTTCTGGTGCCCACAAAATGGTTTGGATGTTCCAAAACGGGGACTCTTCATACCCGAGGGGGCCCGACGGCTCTGGCTCATATACAGGCCTAGGGGATGAAAAGCTACATGCCTGGTACACTCAGCCGGAGAGCGAAGAGGTTGACTTAACAACCACACGTGCCCATAACCTGCCCTGAAGGTGCAAAACCGGCAGAGCTGTGATCTACAGTGCTACTCCTCTGGGCCTCCAGGCAGGGAGCGGCAGCTCTGTTGGAGTCGCCTCTTCGGACGCCTCAGGCGAAGGCTCGAGGCTCCAGGTAGTAAAGAAAAAGTACTGGACGCAGCGTGCGCTTGGTGATGAGAACAAATTGAGGCCTCAGAGACGGAAGCCACCGAGCCCGATATGGCTTTCCAACTTAGGTATTGGCCGCCGTTCGGGACTACGACTGACTGACTACTCGTCAACCAGTCATAGCAACAGCAACTTGGCAAGCTAAACCCCGACGAACCGCACATTGCACCTTTCAAACACGTGAGTCGCAAGCAAATCCCCGATAACCCCAAGAATCGCTACCATTGACACGCACGGATATGTGACCGCTATCATTGATAAGCACGGATATGCGGGGTTTACAAGTCATAGCCATCAGCCTTTCCCCAAAGGATCCGCTTGTGGAACGCGTGGCCTCGCTACTTGTAGTATAAGCTGTGAATTTTGGCCGGTTTAGTGTGCCCGTTGAAGATCTGAAGGGTCACAACACCCGAGAAGCGAGTCCGGTTCGGTGGGGCCTCGTCCTCCTCGATCTCTTCATGGGCCCTCTGGGCACGCAGAGCCTTGCAAAGCTAAGTTGTGAGCCAAGTCGAAACAACAACGGTACAGAGACCTGCCAAGCCCTGCCTCCTCGTATTTCTGACGCGACCTGTTCAAAAACGCGAGGAAACCTGCACACGGCGCCATGCGTACCAGACAGGGAAACGAGATCTGCCGAAAGATCAGTCCGCCGTTATGCGACGAGCGTCCATCTCTGCTGGCCCCCTTCCTTCCCACTTCTTCCCTTCTGCCTCCACTGCGACTGGCAATCATGTCCAAGCACCTGGCAGGGGCAAACGGACAACCCTTCACCGAACTTTGTGAGCAGCTTGGAAGCTGGACCCAACAGAACTGGCCTAGGCCTGTCGCTGGATAGGTCCGGACTTGCGCAAAACTGCTGAAGAAACTAAACAATGCCTCCCCTGTCATGGTTTTAGGTTTTGATTGTACCTGGGTTGCTGCCATGTTCGACGCTAAGCTTGCGTGCAAGCTGCCAACGCTATCTGGAGTCTGGCTCGCTGCTAGCTTGGAAGGGTTCCACACCAAAGAGAACTATTGCGTCAAAGCTGCGGGCATCAGGTGCAGCATGCACACGTGAGCTTTCAAGTGGGCTATCCTACAAGTCTCATACGAGCAGCCCGCAGCAACGCTGTGCTACCTTCCTTTCTCCGAAGGTCTTCCTCACTCTCCTCTTCCAAACCCTCGGCTGCGGCCCACGTCCTTCCAAAGGCACAGACGAAAGAATGTTTGTTTGAGGCACTGCAGAAGAATCACAAGCCGTCACACAAACCATCACAAGCCTGAGCCAGTGGTGCACGGCCAAAGAGCAAGGCCGCCTGGAACGCTGTGAGGACTGCTTTGCGTACGATTGTGTACATGTCACAATACTGCCACCTACAGAGAAGAACACATAAGTGAACACTGCCCCGCAGACCTGCCTGTACTCTGCGTCAGATCTTCCCCGCTCCGTGTTGGGCAAGGGATAGAAGACCTGGTAGCCCCAGCTTGTACAACTCCTGTAACAATGCACGTTCGCATAAACAGGGTGATGGATCAAGAAATAATAAGGATCAAACAAAGTAAACCCAACGAATCACAAAAATAATAAGGATCAAAAAACAAACCAGTTCCTCTTCAAACCTAGAGAAAAACAGATTGTATATATATATATATATACATTTATTTATTTATGTTAATATATATATATATAAGTAGCGACGTTGCAGATTTTATCAAGTTTTTGCAAAGTTTTGAAATTTTCATGTAAAGGCAAAATTCATAAAACTAATAATAGAAAACACTGGGCGTCGACCACTCCAGAAAAACTTAGAATTTTTTAGGATTTCTAGAATTTATAAAAGTATATATGGATAAAGTTTCCTTCTGCACTTAAGCATATTTGATAAAACTCATCAATGTTGCAAATTTTGACTCTTTATGGCTTCCTGGGGCGCCGAAAACGAGAGTTTGATAAAGTATAACAATTTTGAGAATAGTCCCTTTGAGGATACGAAATTAAAAATCTACGAAACACATAAAATTCATGAAAAAAAATGTATGTAAAAAATTCAAGTACAAGAAAACCTGGGCCTCGACCACTCCAGGAGACCCTAAATTCATGAAAAGCCCTACATTCATGAAATGGGTAAAAGTTTATACAGTTTATAATGTTGCCAAAGTTTCCTTTTGTTCTTGAGCAAACTAGCTATAAATATTTTGTGAGTTTTGTCATTTTTGAACTTTATAGAACTTAGGTTTCCTGGGGCGCCGGAAACCCAGAATGAAAATATCTTATACATGTAATAAATTGTCCCTCTAAAGGTGGAATTTCTGGAATTTAATAAGTTGGTAAAAATCTGAGCCTCGGCCATTCTAGAAAACCCTTACATTTCTGAAATGCATAAAGATTTAAAAACTTTCCTTCTGTACTCAAGCAAATTTGGCTTTATTGATTTTTTCAACAGTTTGTTTACCAATCTTATAAATTTCGTAAATTTTAGGGTTTCCTGGAGCGCCGGAAACCTGGAATTTATAAATTTTGCAACAACTCCCTTCAAAGGAATATTTATAAAAGCATATAAAAAATAAAGATTTGGGCCTCGTCAGTTTCTTTCTGCGCTTAAGCAAATTAGGCTGTAAAAGCTCTATACATTTCATCTTTTTTCAAATACTTCATAAGTTTTAGAGCTTCCTGGGGCGCCGGAAACCCAGAATTTTAGAAAACTCTATAAACAAGATACAATAATTGAAAAAAAGGTATAAATTTAGGGCCTCGACCATTCCAGAATCCCCTAAAGTTTATACATGTATAAACGTTTATACATGTATAAACATTTATACAGGCTAAAAATTTTATAAAGCTTCCTCCTGCACTTAAGCAAATTAGGCTTTATAAACTTGACAAAGTTTATCAAGTTCACAAATTTTGTAAATTTTAGGGCTTCCTGGGGCGCGGAAACCCAGAATTTTACAACAATAATTAATAGGGCAAATTTAGCGTGTGATCGCGGACGTGAATTTAGTGCACTCACTGTGTTCATGTACTCACTCACTGTGTTCATTCACCGCAAAAATGTCTTATAAGGGCACGTGTATGCAGAGAATAATAAAGACACGCGCGTACAAAACTCTTTTCCTTTGTTTCGGTTTTTCGCTTATTTTATTCACGCACTATGTTCATAAATTCACTTCGTTTGTAATTAACACACTCATTCTCTTGTTCGTTTACCTCGTTCAATCGTTTATTCAATCCACGCATTGCATTGGTAATTGAATTCGCATGTAGAAGGTAGCCGGAGGCAAGCCTTCGCAGCGTGCAGCTGCCGGAGGCGAGTTGCGTTCATGACGTTGGGTCTGGGGTCTTGACGAAACAAGTTCCTGTGAGCTTGCAGGCGACCTCAATCTCACACTGCGCGCTGGGAGCGGAACTCCTTTTCCTCCCGCGGCAGCATGTGATGATCGTACCGAGCGAGGTTGCGATGATGTACTTTGCGTCACTGTGTCGATTATTCTCCTCATCGCGAAGCGCGCTACTTGCCCATCGACGTCTGCATCTTGCAATGCCTTGGCAGGGACCTCATCAGACATAGATGAAATGTCGTTGTCAAAGCTTGCGCTCTCACCGACCGCTGACAAAGCCATGGCGTGGTTCCCACCAAACGTCGCAGACGTGTCTGCACTCGAAGAAGAATTCGGATTGGCCATAACTGCTCAGTGGTTGAACAAGAGCAACTACGGCTGATAACCTGCACGAGAGAGGGAATCCCACAGGATTCAATAACTTTGGCTCCCTCATTAGAATATTTCTACTTAAACATAGGGAAATGGAAGTGTGCCTGTTTTTAAAAAAAACTGAGAGAAACATAGAGGTCTTCATATTGCAAAAACGTGAAATTAAAAGGTGCTCCTAGGCAAATATAGAGAACATAGAGGTTTTCATATTAATTCAAATATGGAGAAAACAGTGGTTTTCCTAGTCAAATACTTTGTTTTTTGATCCTTATTATTTTTCTTTTTGACCCCGATTATGTTTTTTGATCCTGTTCATTTTTTGCCTGATGCCTATGCCGCATAAACACAAGCGTCCATGCCAGTTGTACCGACAGAGTTCGCTGTATAATTCTGTAATTCTGCCTCCGGCGGGCAGATGAGGATAGGTCCGAGAGGTCCTTTTTCTGTCATGTCCCGGCCTGCACAAACCAGTGCAAACAGTCCAAGTGGCACTCCGCTGTTTGCAGTGAACTGTGAGCCTTTGAGCAGGCGCAAGCCTTTGATGAGGCCACGTGTGAAGAACCCTGGCCCCGTGGTGGCAAGAAATGCGGCCTCGCGCAGGTGAGCCAGTCTGCGGATAACGCTAAACAGTGCTAGTCCAGGCCGTCACTCCTTGCCACGAGGCTCCAGAAACTTCGGGTCCAACATGCCAGATCTGGCACGGAAATGGATGCAAATGCAGCAATGCAACAACATGCGCTGCTCTGCTTATGTGGTGCGCACCTTTGGAGCTGGTAAGCAACAGCTTCTCGAGGATCAACATCGTCCTGTGAGGTGTGGGTGTCCCTCATGTCCCTCTCGAACTGAGATTCAGAATATTCAGACTCCTGTCCCCACTCTGGCCAGGGTCTTGCCACATGATCGCAGAGGAAGGAGACCAGCGGGTGCCTGCTACCCCGTCAGCATAGCCGGCCTAGCTTCGGAACCCATTAGATCGCCCACCCCAGACCCCCCACCCAGCAGTGGCAGCGAAGAGGCCGTTGTTCACCTCGACAGCACCGACCTCGCACCGAGCTGCACTTGCCGCACAACTTGCTGGGTCCTTTCCAAGACCGGGGCATTCGAGAGCCCGCAATAAAACGAAGTCCGCATGTGCAGATCATCCAGTGGCTTCAAGCACTCGAAGTCCTCAAGAAAGCTCAGGGAAAGCGCCGGGAATCTCGGCAGGCTCCAACAGAAAAAATTTCTCAACAACTCCAACAAGTGTCCACGTCGACGTACAGACCACCGTGACGAAGGATGACGGCTAAACCTAGGGCAAAGACGTACGAGTAGGTCGAGTTGAAAGCAATTGTCCGAAGGCACCTTGAAGCCCTGTTCCTGAGAATCCGTCGGAGGATGTCGCTCTTTTCTGCCGGATTCTCAGCTGCTTCATAGGCCTTCCGACTGAGGAAGAATATGCCGCCTATCACCACCACGCGCCATATCGTACAGTCAGGTCGCAACATGTCGCAAACATAAGTCACTAGCAACTGTCACTAAACCAAACACTCTGCTCGTTTAGCTCTCTGACGTCAGCTGACGCTGGGCTTTTGGCGCTTGGCCGAGGTTGGGCCTGCGCGAGACCTGGGTGTGTCAGCTCGCCTGCCGCATCGGCGTCTGTCCAGAGGCGATACTCCCAGTGCGGGTGGCCTCAGTGGCAGCGGTTTTCCTCCGCAGCTTTCGAGGTTTAGGAACTTTCGGGAAGCTCAGGCACGCACGTGCCCGCCAATCGGCCGCGAAGCGATCGCAAAGCTGAGGTCGCCGGCAGTCGCCCAGCCAGATCCTGAGAGCTGCCATCGTCTGCAGAATCAGGAAATTCGGGACATGTCGGGACCTGTTGGGAGAACTCCAGACTCTTTGCCAGGCTGCCAAGGTGCTGGTGGATCCGCAGAGGAATGGCACGTCCGGCCGGTGGAGCAGCCTGGAGCCGAGCACAGGTGTCCTGGCAGGCTTTGTTGTGGCCGTTGAGGCCTTCAATGGCCTTCATGCTCTCATGTGCTTGGGTCCGGCACCTGAAAGAGCTCCTCAAACTCTGCGAGCCACTCCTGGTCTCGTGGACTCCAGAGCTTCCACCTCTCCAAGGACCCAGAACAGCGCCGTACGGTGCCATACTCTGCCATACAGTGCCACCAGATCAAGATCAAACGCAGGAACTGCCTGAGAGTGCCGCCTTGGAGCTGGAAGCCCGTCCGACAAATTGCTGACAGACTGTCCTGGAATCGCAGGTGCCCATTCTTTTTGTCCACCATTGCCCACCATTCACCTCCCGCCCCGCCAAGGCAGCATGGGCGCCTCCGTCATCACAAAGGCTACCCGGAGCGACAGCTACACATCCTGTTCCAGCTCATCTGCAGCGTGCTCTCATGCTCCCATGCTCCCATGCTGTTGATTTCATGAAGCTTCATGTCATGCTCTGTTCCTCGTGGCTGCGACCAGTATCTACAAGTACCACACAAGCACCACGAAAAAGGTCAAGACATGTCGGGAACTCTCGAGACCAAATGCCAAGCGCCGTTTTGATTCGGCCCCCTGCTGTGCATGTAACGCCTCGATCTTGTCGGCTTCCGGTACGTTTGCAGGCTTCGTCGGCTTCCTCATGGTTCCTGGCCCCAAGGCGGAGAGAACGTCCCACCGCTCGCGGACCTTAGTTCTCTCAGGCAGAGCTTCGCACGCGTATGCAGAAACCGGTCCACAAGGACAACTCAGACAACACTGCACCGTTTCCGTGCTGAGTCACCGTTTCAGTGCGAACCGCCACGAGCTCATCCTGGCTCAGAAGTTGCATATTCAAGAGAGTCAGAAGAAAAATGAACGATCGCCGGCTCCTGCCTTCTCACGCAATCTTGCCTCGGCATCCAGCCCGAATCCAGCCCTTCTGTGACTTTCTTTAACGAGTGAACGAGACTGAACAGGTTCTGCAGCACATTGCAGCGGCTGAGGCTTGCAGCTGCAAGGCCACGTGGGATCGCAGGAAGCCCGTAGTCCTTTTAAACAGATTTGGCTGATGGTCTAGAGTGTGAGATGTGGTTTCTCGCTTGTCCCTGGCGGCTTCTTGGAACGGCTCTTGCCATGAAAAGCCTAAACGTGGCCGAAACGTGGCCTAAGGCTCTAAAGACTCTAAAACCCTGGCCAAGGCGAAGTGCCAGTTCATCTGTGATCTTACTCTCTTGCCTTCGCACATAACCCAGTAAGAACTTCTGTTGGGATTGAAGGGAACAACACCCTGCGTGTGCTGGCTCTCTCTGTCTCTCCCTTTGCAGAGTTTCGGTGCCGAGAGGGCCTGGGGTAACCCAGTGGACTGAAGCAATGCAGCCACCGTCTGCACCTGTTGCACAGCAGCGTGCTGCGCACTGCAAACGAAAGCATGGCAAGGAACAACGTCAACTCTAGGCAGCTGCGCCACATCAACGGCTCTTGCCTCTGCACCGGGCACCAGCACAAAACCCACACAGCACCAATGAAAATCACTGATGCGCGTTAAAGCCAGTAGTTACAGCTCAAAAATAAACAAAAGCAGCTAGAGCGAGCACTTGAAATTCAGCTTGTCTCTTATTCTCTCAACTTCTGCAAAGCTTCGAGGCAAGGCACCCGCAACCGTTGGCTTTCATTCAGGTAGAAGGCAATTGCACTGGCGAAGAACAGGTGGCCCGAAGCCGACATGCTAGCATCCTGGTGTGCACAACAGCTGTCAATGCAGACATGTGGCTTCTTGACGCGTCGACGCAAAGTGACAAAGCGCTATCAGAGTGCCCGTCCTCCCACCAGCCACGAATGCTGCTCAGAGCACACTCGAATGAGGAAGCTGCCTCCGTGACCGGAAAAACATATGTCGAATACATCGTAGACCAACTGCCACGAATTCAAGGGCGTTTGCACATTGGGAGCTTTGGGGTTTGGGACTTTTGGGTACACGTTGAATGTCGTTGATTCCGTGAGTCCGACTGCGGGCGCCCTGTAAGTGAGCCGAGCTGATTCTGCAATACTTGGAGGATGCTGTGCTGACCGGCTCTCGCCCATCTGGCCGGACGGGTCAATGTGAGAAGGTCTGACATGGTCCCGGAATTGTCGCAGACCATTCGAGCCCTAGCAATGTGAACTATAGCCGCAAAGGAACAGCTAGGGTAGTGCTACGACCTGCAGCTTGACCACCATCCAGCCTGCACCTGCACCTCCTCGGCGCTCATGCCCAGCTCCTGCGAACAACCAAATCCGCACACTTCAGGCGCAGGAGGAAGGCAGCGCAAAAGGCACATGTGGCCTGCAGGACGGTCATCTCCACAGGGTTGAGTAGAAGCACAGATCGCCCTTGCGAAGCAAGGCGTCCTTCCGGCCAGGTCATGATGCAAGTTGCAGTCACTACAATCATTACGGATTCTTACAGAGCACGAACATCAAATCGGCGTCCTGTTCGGCCAGCTCGGTGTATGTACTGCTCCCTGTCACTGGGCGGCCCAACCTGTCGTTAGGTCTTGAGGCCGTCCACATTCCCAGTGGAAGAGGTGAACGTTCGGCCAAGCAGCCAGCTTAGCTATGCTTGGCTGCTCAGCCAAACAGAACTGGCCATGTCAAAGCATCGCGGCAGTTTGGAAGTCAGAAACACTGAGCTCCCAGGCCTGGATGACAGCATGCACATCCTCACCAGCTCTGGGCCCAAAACGACACCACGCAAAAGCTGCGAAGTTGCTGGGCCGGCTTTAAAGTGCTGGGCAGCGTGCAAAGTCCATTCCTCGAGATGCCAAGTCAGTTGCAAACAAAGCGCCACGGATCGGCGGGGCCTCGCACTACACGACGACACTACAAAACGATACCCCATCCCAGCAATGCGTGCATCGCATCACTACCGCACTGCTGAGATCCGTGCACCCTTGGAGAAGCGAAGTGCGCGAGCACGTCGCCGATCGTCCGAGAGGCTGCGATGCAGAGCAAAGAGCCCCGGCCTGATTCCCCGATGCTGCTGCAGCCACTAGAAGCCACTCGATAGCAACAAAAAGCGAGCTTCTTCGCACAACCGCATCGAAGCTACATGTTCGCCCGATGCTTCAGAAGGACATAGAAGAACCTCGGCGTGCAAGTTGTCCTGATCTTATGCCATTACTGTGCCACCCTCTGTTTCAGAAACTCGGCAACAGGCTGCAGCCAGCGCACCGTCGGAAAGACCACTAGCACCCGGCGCATGTCACCTCTCAGCATCACTGCCATCACACCTAAATTCCACAATGTGCTGAATGCCAATGAGCCTTCCTGGCCCATTTCTTGCTCCAAGACCGCATGGAGCGTAGCAAGAAACTCCCCGGGGTTGTACTTGACAAGAACCTTCCACGAAATCCACCATGCCGATGCGTGCAGTCTCACGGAAACTGGCATACACTTGCTGCCATCACCAGGCATCAATGCCTGGTGCACGGGCGTTGCAACTTCCGTCGCCTGCATAAGCAGTTAATAGCTGTTAGTTGTGGTGAAAGCAACACCTAAGTGCGCAATGCAAGCTCAGGACTCGGCAGCCTGGGAAAGAGAAGGCTCCTGGACTTGTGGTGGAAAGATGATGAAGAGACTTCGAACACGAAAGCTGTCCTTTGATCCAATGCTGATCCTCAGGTTTGCATGTTTGCACGAGCAATTCGTCCATGTGAGACTCCAGTGATGTGTAGCCACCGCAACCATGCGTCGTTTCCAGGTTGGCACGGAGCGATCGGATGGCAAACTTCCGAATTGGCTCACTGAACCTTGTTTTCACCAATTAGGGGCACCGACCAAACGCACGTTGGCATGAGGCTGCACAGCGTCGTTGCATGTGTCTTTGAAAACAAGGCCATACCAGGCCAATGCTGGGTGAGGGTTGGCAAATGTTTGGCAACTGGGCCCCAAGCGTGGCTGAGCAAAGCAACATTCGAGGCCTGCAGTTCTGCTGGAAAAGGCAAGACCTCCTATCACGGAAGCCTTAAGATCACACCAAACGAGGCCTTTCATATTTCATTCTTTGCGTGCTGTTGACAGTTTAGAACCATCAGGGGCTTGGACAACTATGACAAGTCCAACCTTGGAGTAGGAAGGCAACGGATCAAGTAGTCAACCTGCCCGAGGCACGCAATGCTTGCAGCATCTCGGCGTCTCCATACAGTTCCCGTGATCCGTCCGCACAATAATGCTGCGTTCAGCGCGAGATCCGTACTTCAAACGCCTCCCGAAGTTGCGAGCATGCCCCACAAATGAGCTTTTCGTGCTCCACGTCGCTCAAAGAGCCGGTTCCTCTTTAACTTACCACCTCAGCATGTGGCGTAGACCCGTTTCTGGATGATCGTGCGATGTGATCTACTTTCAAAGGCAGACAAACAGATCGCAGCACCCAGGCTTGACTTCCAAGGCGTACGCCTGCAGAGGAGAAAGGGAGAAAGGGGCAACGGGACAATTTCTCGCAGGGAATTGTTTTGAGCTCTGGTGCTTTCGAACAAGTCTCCTGGCGAAGCTGGGCAGCTGTTGTTCCACGCTCAGGTACGGACTCAGGACAACTTCCTTGCACCCAGTTCATTCGGCAGCATGCCAAGTAGGCTGGCACTCAAATCGCCAGCTGGACTACCCGTGACTACCCGTGACTACCCATGACTACCCGTGAACCCACCAGCCCTGTATGCCCGTTAGTGATCGAGGATCGCATGTTGCGAGTGCATCTTCAAACAGCTCTTAACTTGCGACCTCTTCACACTTTGTACATCAGTAGAGTGAGTGAGTGAGTGAGTAAGCGACTAGCTGCACGCGGTGGGACGTGCAGGAAGCCATGCCGGGGGCTCCGCAAACGTCCTTGCCCCCTCCACTTGGAGCTCACGCGAACGCCCCAGCCCAACAACGTTCCAAGGCCAGCACATGGCCCGGTTACGCAAGGGCGCATGCAGACGCAAGCAGTCTCCCAGGTACTAAGCCAAACAAGCAACGTCGCCTCTGCATTGGGCGGTGCCCGGCCGTGTGCCAAGGTGAGCACGCTTCTCTGCAGATCCCTCTACACATACTAGGTGCATGACGGGACCCGTGCGGCACATACTTTCCCAAGTCACTCAGTCACCACCTTTCCTGGATAAGGGGGAATGGCAAACTCGGAACAGGTTGGCACCATAAACGAACTCGGAGTGCTGCGGACCTACACCTTCTGAAGCAACATGGTTATGCACCGGTGGAGATCATGTGCTATAGGCGTGGCATCACTTCGCTTGCCCTGCTTGGGTAAGGCAGGGTATATGCTTTGCATCTGAGCTTCGGGACGCTTTGGGCTTCGAATCTGCGGCGCTGGGCAACAGCCCAATAAATCCAATAATCATAAAACGCAAAACCACATGTTGCACACGTTTGCACCTTGTACACGAACGATGGGTCGAGGAGGCGGTCGGCTTCATCCAAGACCAGCAATTCAACAGACTGCAAAGCACGCACCTCAGAATTGCATCATTCTTCGCCACGAAGCATGCAAAGATTTGCATGTAAATCCAATATATGTATACATATATATATATATGAGCCTGAGACCTTTCGGGTTCTTTTTGCTTAGGTTTCATGTGTGCAATTAAAAAAACTAATACAAATATTAAAAGCATTATATAATAAAGTTATAATAGTTTAGCCCGAAATGTATAAGCCTAACTTAGTCATATACCCTAAGCCCTAATCGGTCCAGATTTGTTTTCATTTTTGTCGCCTGGCAAGTCCCTAAACCCTGAAACCTAAACCAAGAGTTTAAGGGTATCTGAATCTAAAAGGGTTTAGGGCTAAGATTTAGAGGTGTCATATTGGGGTTTATAAGGGTTTACGATCTCCAGATTTTTTTTTTGAGTTTATAAGGACTCGGAATGTAGGGTAAAAACCTAAACCGTAACCATGCTCTGGCGGCAGATTTAATTAGGGTTTAGGGCTGCGGTGCGACTGCATTTTTCGCTCCCACGGCTGCGGCTTCGTGCTCGCAATCTCATCCATGTGATGAGTTCTGCAAAATAAAAAGGTGTAGGGTTAAAGGTTTAGGGTTTAGGATTTCACCCTAAACTCCAAACTCTTATAAACCGAAATATAAAATCCCTAACCCCAAACCCTAAGCCCTCTTAACCCCCAAATTTGAGTACTTGATATAAGATCTACAACTCCAACATCCTAAACTTGTGAAATCCTTTCAATCGATGTATTGCATGCCTTACATACCTCTGTCGCGCAGTGAGCCCCCGGGAGCTTATTACAAGCTTGGCCTTTGAGCCGCGGCCATAGGTGTTAGGAGGTATAGAGATTAAGGTTAGGAGGGTTAAGGGTTCAGGGTTTAGGGTTTAGGGGTTTAGGGGTTGAGGGGTTAGGGTTAAGGGTTTAGGATTTAGGGTTTAGGGTTTAAGGTGTCGGGTTTATGGTTTAGGGTTTAGGGTTTAGGGTTTAAGGTTTAGGAATCATTAATGTTATTATTTTCTTTGTATATAGCTATACTCAGACTATATGTAAGTTGAAACGTGTATGCCCGAGAGATTTTTTAATGTAAAAAATACTTTATTAAGAGTAGCCCTAATGGTTAGTAATAGTTTTTGCGGATTTGCTAATATATATTGCATCTAGCCTTACTCATAATCCAATAGAGATAACGATCCAGTACACTTCCTGCAGGTTATTATACTGATCTTTGTAGGCGCCCGCTCACTCCAACCGGCGTCTCCTGAGCGCGCATCCAAAACAATCAAACACATAAGGTTTTAACTAAAAAGGTTTAAAAAAATATTAAACTCAGCTTGAGACTTGGCAGAGTCCGGGATTGATTTGCCCTTCGGCGCCACTCGTCGGGCCTGGTTCCACCGAGCAATGAAGCCCGGTGGAGCCGGCGGCGCCACAGCGTAAGAACCAAACACGCAGAACTGCTCAGTGCCGGCGATTAGCAGCACCACCTGAGAAGGCGACTCGAATAAAATGAGTCTTAACTTAAGAAGTTAGAGCCTCGTTCTGCGTGATGAGGAACTCGCGATCCCATTCCACCCAAACACCTGAGTGTTGAACAAAAACAGCCTAAAATCCGTAGGTGTAAGTTTAAGCCCCTGGCCGAGCCATAGGAATGGGACGCCAACAGCCTAAAAAAAATCAATAGCTTACAACATAATATCGATCAAGCAAAAGTCAGGTCCGGACGATCTCTTCCACCTGCCAAGCAAGAGTATGCAAGATCTATAAGACTAAAAGAATGCATCCGCTATAATGAAATAAAAAACACGACAATGTCAATATCACATAGTTTGCACGTGTACATCTGTATGTTTACATTTAAATAACATTTGAAGTTAACTACTTAAATTTGTCATACATTTTAAACATTTGCCGCCATGTATTATCATTTTAACTAGCATAGCCATATGAATAATATCATTTACAAGAAAAAGAAGAACAAAGTCTTAAGCAAGGTCTATATATGCTGGCGCCTGTTCTTCGGCAGGAGGGAGGTTCTGGTCACCGGCGATCAAGAAGCCTCGTCGAAACAATACTATATCCAATTACACGCAAAGTAGACGCGAATCTAAGAATCTGACCGTTGTCGCCCGGCACCTGACGTACACTTAACGTGGAACATTTGCAAATAAAGAATAAGAAAAACCTCTTGACTCCTTAACACATAATGCTTGAAGCAGATGATGCTAACAATGCTATTGCTTAACATCTTTGTCGAAGTCCGTTTGCAACTAAAATTTCTGCACGCCTGCAACAATACAATAACATGAAGTTTACTTAGCTTACATTAGATGTGTGAAAAAAAAGATGTCCGGCCTGGTCGTCGATCCAGAATTGAAGGACCTAAATTGCAAGACACAAAAACACCCAAAACATCTTTCATCGAGCGCACAAGACGGGTATCTCAAAAAAATGGGCCTCGGCTTCTATGAATCTGCCGAAGTCATCAAAGTTCGGAGGCGCACCTGATCTGAAAATTTTTATATTCAGCTGAAGCTCCAAGAACAACTAAATCTGAGTTTCCGGCCGGTATCGATCCAAACCTGCTGGAAGCTTAGCATCATTACATGCAAAATAAAAAATACATGATCACGTCTAAGAGCACGACCTCGTCCTCCATCAGCAGTTCGTTAATCTGAGCAGCATAAACGACAAAGCTTGACAACATAATGTAAAGCTGTAAAAGTCAAATGTGTTACTTTGCATTTGCATTAGGCTGTCCGGCGTCTTGCGCGTCTGCGGGATCGGCTTGATGACCTTGTCAAGAGACTGTTATGCTGAGATGTAATTCCACTGATGAAAACCTCAGGTCGTAGCCAGTTGCGTCGTGGCCCTGCCGAATTTATATTTAGGATAAACCATTGTTCTCTTTAGTAAGACACAACATTAATTGTTTATACGAGGTCAGGTGTAGTAAGGAAAATATAGCGATACAGTTTTCGAAAATTAACATAAACAAATTCAAGAACTAATATAATTATAGAAGCTATGCATCAACATGAAGTCAAAAGGAACCTCGAGCTGGGCGACGCAGCGCCCGCAGTAGGAGTGACCGCACGGGTACAGCGCGGTCAGCTCTTCCTTGACCTTCCGCAAATTCAAACTCCTTAAACTGTCTTTATTTATTATACAGTCCGCCTCGAAACAAATAGGACACTCTTCGTCGCCACGTGCTCCGAACACACGAACCTCCAAAAAAGGAATGTTTCCGGCGTCTGCACAGAAAGCAGCGCTGCAACAAACGTTAACAAAGCTCAGAAGCGTACATAAGTCAGAGCTTCCTCACGGCAAACCGGGCAACGCATAGCTGACAAAAACTATGCAGAGTGATGAGACTAGCTCGCCGCTAAAGTTATGAGCAGAAACAGCTTGCGCAGGATTGATAGCAGCCAACCACCAGGCGCATGCAACTCGCATAGATACAGCTGAATATTAAAGCTTTATGATGGCACCACTCTAGATGCACGTTGATGGCCTGGATCAGTCGACTGTGTCTTATATTCATGTTTTTTTAATCTCTTGTAAAACTACATCCTTTATCATCAAGACATACGTGAGAGCTGACTGCGAAATGTTTATTGCCTGATATCATGAATGCGCAGACACGCATACACACAAAAATGTTATATTACTTAGGTTTTCACTGACAGGCTAATCACATGACAACGAATGCATATACCGCGATCGCAAAATTAAAATATAAAAATATACCAAGTAAAGGATAACACTAAGTGTAACCTCAAACACAAACGCAGCATCATCAAACATGTTTGTGCTATTATGCTGGCGGAGAGCATAACAATTGGTTTCTTTTACTTTTTGCTCAGAAGCAGTTGTCAGAATATAATTGTACGAGAGCCGTGCTCGCTTAGCGACTGACGACATCACTGTTTCTGGCGTTTCACGCCAGAAGTAGTCATCGTGTGCTTTCGTGGAACAGACAGCGGCGTCAGTTTTCTTTGATTCACAGAATTCTTCTGCTTTGCAGAAGGCTTCTTAAACAACCACGCTTGTACTAAAGACTTTTCACGCGTGAAGGCATCAACAAGAGGAAGACAAGCTTTCTTGCGACAACTCTCCGAATCTTGGTCAGAACACCATGCTTTCCATTCATCATCTGACCAAAGTGAAACATGTAAAGACCTAGCAAGAAGAACGGTTTCCGTAGTAATGTGAGACAAAGGAAAACAAGATGCTAAATAGTGAGACAGTCTCTTGATGTACAGATAATATCGCAACTTTAAGCTTAAAGCTGAGCGATGTAAAGAATTTGTGGTCTTGGACCACGAATTAATCTCCGCGTGTAGCGCGTCATTGCTTGCGGTTCCGCTTGGAAGGCGTGGCCATAGCCCGAAAATTTTTCGTCATCCTGGTATGCGGAGATGGCTTGTTCTTGCCCATTGTGCCTGCAAAGAAGCGGTGGAGTAGGTAGACTCATTATGCAGTAGCTGCGCAAAAAGAGACAGGCCTTCAGCGTGTAGTAAAACCGCACGGTCAGGAAGTACACGACTCACTTGAGCATACAGCTCATCATTCATGCATTCGTTCTTGACATACCATCTAGATTGTGCAAAAAAGCGAATGACGCAACACATTCAAACACTTCAGCCGATACAAACTTCATACACATGCAGATCTCAGAGCTTGTCTTAATCTACTCGAGGTTACTAGACTTCATGACGGCTTTTAGTCTCAATGTTCATGGCATTCAAAATTCAAGCATGAAAACTTGAACTTAAAATCCTAAACCCCAAACCTCACACCCTAAGCATTAAATAATTTCTATTGAGATTCTATTCTCTTTTGTTTAATGTTGTGAGCAATATCTAATATAAAGAAATAATTACATTTGCCACCCGTACTAGTATAAGTATATTTCATATTTTTCATTGCTTAAAGGTTTAAAGTTTAAGGTTACAGGTTTAAGGCGTTGAGTTTAAGGTTCCAGGTCTGGGTGTTCCAGAGTTTAAGAGCAAACTACGCCTGAAAGAAAAACATGACTTTTTAAAACTAAGAGGACAAAAAGCCTTCTCAGCACCTTTTGAACATTCTTACGCTGGCTCCCAGTAGCCAGTAGCCATATGGATCTTCAGTCTTCGCGAGTTCTCGCACCTTAGAGGCAAGGGTTAGCCTGTAATTTCACACGTGATTTCTGCAGCCAAAGAAATAAGCGACAGCCACGACGGCCGCAACGACAACAACGACCACCACGACCACCATCATCACCGCCACCGTGAAGACCACTACGACCAGGACCACCACTACGACCAACACGGGAACAATACCAACAACGACAATAACCTCGCCCTCAAGTTCATATTGAGGAGGGGTTAATAGTTGGTGCATGTGGAGGTTTACGATATGAGGGGTACATTCTTGTAGACCTTATTGTATTGGTGCAAGGGGTGTAAGGGGCGCAGGTGGCCTTGGGGGCGTAATAAGTGCAAGGGATAGAAGAGGGGGATAGGGGTGTAGGGGGTATAAGAGGTGTAAGGAGTGTAAGAAGCGCAAGGGGTGTAAGAGGTGTAAATGGGTGTAAGGGTTGTAAGGGCTGTACGGGTGCAGGCGTGTAAGGCGTGCAAGGTGTGTAAAAGAGGGTACGAGGCGTGTAAGGCGTGTAAGGGGCGTAAGAGGCGCAAGGCGTGTAAGGTCTGTAAGGAGTGTAAGGGGTGTAAGGCGTGCAAGGGGTGTAAGGGGTGTAAGGCGTGTAAGGGGTGTAAGGAGTGTAAGGGGTGTAAATGGGTGTAAGGGTTGTAACGGCTGTAAGGTTGCAGGCGTGTAAGGCGTGTAAGGTGTGTAAGTGGTGCAAGGCGTGTAAGACGTGTAAGGGGTGTAAGTGGTGCAAGGCGTGTAAGACGTGTAAGGGGTGTAAGGGGCGCAAGGCGTGTAAGGGGCGTAAGGGGTGTAATAAGGGGTGTAAAGCGTGTAGGAAGTGTAAGGGGTGTAAGGGGTATAAGGGGTTTAAGGGGTGTAAGGGGTGTAAGGGTGTAAGAGGGGTGAGAGGATGTAAGGAGTGCAAGGCGTGTAGGAGTGTAAGGGGCCTGTGGTTCTAACCACATGGCTACTTCTGATGTTGTTGTTTCTTGTACTTTCTGTTAAAAAAAGTAACATTTGGCGCCTCGTCTGTTGTTCTGCACCCCTCAGCCCACCCAACAACCCCAGGAGGGTTTTGTTTTAAGTACTAGTAGTAGAAATAAAATCTTGTGCTCCGTCTCATCTTTCAGCACCCCTCCCTCTCGTATGAGGTTGTTGTTTCTACTCCTTCTAGAAAAACAAAATCTGGTATCCCGTCTGTTGTTTTGCACCCCCACCGCCCCCACAACCGACCCTCCTCCAATCTTAGAAACCAAGGGTGTTGCGATTTGGCTCTTGACATAAAAAAAGATGATCTTAAGAACACGAACTTGTGATTTTACTATTTGAAGCAGACATTATCCATCCGCTTTCATCTTGAGAACAAAAGCTAACGAGTTATTCTTGCTTTGGTATGAAAACTTGAACCATATGAAAACAGTCACACAAACAAATATAAACTCTATAGCATTAGACACAGTGGACCGATAACAGTCCCACCGTGTCTAAATATGAAGTTGGCGAGATATAATAAAACGAAGGATGAGGGAGACGGTGGACCGATAACAGTACCACCGTGTTCAGAGACCGATGTCAGTACTCTGCTTCCCGAAGGCCGATAGCAGCACTCCGAGTTGATGCACAACGACAAGAAAGCATTATTTTAAATATTGCGTTTATGATTATGTAGATGAAAATGATTTATATATCATGTTTTATTTCTTATTCATGTAAGACTAAACATTTTTCTCGACGTGGTCCTTTAGGACATTGACAAGAATTAAAAATCAAATATGGTGAACATAATGGATTTGTTACACGTTTCTGTTTCAAGCAGACAAGAAATTAGTTCAATTAATTAAGTTCTTGTGCTCAAGAATTCAAAGAATTCAAATGTTTGAAATCTTTAATCCCGTGCCCTCAGCCAGACCATTTAAATAATTCGAAGAATTCAAAGAATTCAAAGAATTCAATTGTTTGAAATCTTTAATCCCGTGCCCTCAGCCAGACCATTTAAATAATTTAAAGAATTCAAAGAATTCAAATGTTTGAATTCTTTGAATTCTTGGGGAGGCCCAAGAATTCAAAGAATTCAAACGTTTGAAATCTTTAATCCCGTGCGCTCAGCCAGACCATTTAAATAATTTAAGGAATTCAAAGAATTCAAAGAATTCAAAGAATTCAAACGTTTGAAATCTTTAACCCCGTGCCCTCAGCCAGACCATTTAAATAATTCAAAGAATTCAAAGAATTCAAAGAATTCAAATGTTTGAATTCTTTGAATTTTTGGGTAGGCCCAAGAATTCAAAGAATTCAAAGAATTCAAATGTTTGAATTCTTTGAATTCTTGGGCCTCCCCAAGAATTCAAAGAATTCAAATGTTTGAAATCTTTAATCCCGTGCCCTCAGCCAGACCATTTAAATTATTCAAAGAAGTCAAAGAATTCAAAGAATTCAAATGTTTGAATTCTTTGAATTCTTGGGGAGGCCCAAGAATTCAAAGAATTCAAATGTTTGAATTCTTTGAATTCTTGGGCCTCCCCAAGAATTCAAAGAATTCAAATGTTTGAAATCTTTAATCCCGTGCCCTCAGCCAGACCATTTAAATAATTCAAAGAATTCAAAGAATTCAAAGAATTCAAAGAATTCAAAGAATTCAAAGAATTCAAAGAATTCAAATGTTTGAATTCTTTGAATTCTTGGGGAGGCCCAAGAATTCAAAGAATTCAAAGAATTCAAATGTTTGAATTCTTTGAATTCTTGGGGAGGCCCAAGAATTCAAAGAAGTCAAATGTTTGAATTCTTTGAATTCTTGGGCCTCCCCAAGAATTCAAAGAATTCAAATCTTTGAAATCTTTAATCCCGTGCCCTCAGCCAAACCATTTAAAAAATTCAAAGAATTCAAAGAATTCAAAGAATTCAAAGAATTCAAAGAATTCAAAGAACTCAAAGAATTCAAATGTTTGAATTCTTTGAATTCTTGGGGAAGCCCAAGAATTCAAAGAATTCAAAGAATTCAAAGAATTCAAATGTTTGAATTCTTTGAATTCTTGGGGAGGCCCAAGAATTCAAGGAATTCAAATGTTTGAATTCTTTGAATTCTTGGGCCTCCCCAAGAATTCAAAGAATTCAAATATTTGAATTCTTTGAATTCTTTAGATTCTTTGAATTATTTAAATGGTCTGGCTGAGGGCACGGAATTCAAAGAATTCAATTTTGAATTCTTTGAATTCTTGGGCCTCCCCAAGAATTCAAATTGAATTCTTTGAATTCTTGGGCCTCCCCAAGAATTCAAAGAATTCTAATATTTGAATTCTTTGAATTCTTGGGCCTCCCAAGAATTCAAAGAATTCAAGAGTTCAAATGTTTGAATTCTTTGAATTCTTGGGGAGGCCCAAGAATTCAAAGAATTCAAATGTTTGAATTCTTTGAATTTTTGGGCCTCCCCAAGAATTCAAAGAATTCAAATGTTTGAAATCTTTAATCCCGTGCCCTCAGCCAGACCATGTAAAATTCAAAGAATTCAAAGAATTCAAAGAATTCAAATGTTTGAATTCTTCGAATTCTTGGGGAGGCCCAAGAATTCAAAGAATTCAAAGAATTCAAAGAAGAATTCAAAGAATTCAAATGTTTGAATTCTTTGAATTCTTGGGCCTCCCCAAGAATTCAAAGAATTCAAATATTTGAATTCTTTGAATTCTTTAGATTCTTTGAATTATTTAAATGGTCTGGCTGAGGGCACGGAATTCAAAGAATTCAAATGTTTGAATTCTTTGAATTCTTGGGCCTCCCCAAGAATTGAAAGAATTCAAATGTTTGAATTCTTTGAATTCTTGGGCCTCCCCAAGAATTCAAAGAATTCTAATATTTGAATTCTTTGAATTCTTGGGGAGGCCCAAGAATTCAAAGAATTCAAAGAGTTCAAATGTTTGAATTCTTTGAATTCTTGGGGAGGCCCAAGAATTCAAAGAATTCAAATGTTTGAATTCTTTGAATTTTTGGGCCTCCCCAAGAATTCAAAGAATTCAAATGTTTGAAATCTTTAATCCCGTGCCCTCAGCCAGACCATTTAAATAATTCAAAGAATTCAAAGAATTCAAAGAATTCAAATGTTTGAATTCTTTGAATTCTTGGGGAGGCCCAAGAATTCAAAGAATTCAAACATTTGAATTCTTTGAATTCTTGGGGAGGCCCAAGAATTCAAAGAATTCAAATGTTTGAATTCTTTGAATTCTTGGGCCTCCCCAAGAGTTCAAAGAATTCAAATATTTGAATTCTTTGAATTCTTTAGATTCTTTGAATTCTGTAAATGGTCTGGCTGAGGGCACGGAATTCAAAGAATTCAAATGCTTGAATTCTTTGAATTCTTGGGCCTCCCCAAGAATTCAAAGAATTCAAATGTTTGAATTCTTTGAATTCTTGGGCCTCCCCAAGAATTCAAAGAATTCAAATATTTGAATTCTTTGGATTCTTTAAATTCTTTGAATTATTTAAATGGTCTGGCTGAGGGCACGCAATTCAAAGAATTCATTTCTTTGAATTCTTTGAATTCTTGGGCCTCCCCAAGAATTCAAAGAATTCAAACATTTGAACTAATTGAATTCTTGAGCTCACTTAATTTACTCAATTATTTAAATTATTCTTATAATTAATATATAAACAAAAAAAAGTGGCAACATAGTACATAAAGGTCCCTCTCATATATATATATATATATATATACATACATACATACATACATATAGATCTATATATGAATATGGTACCCCCTCCCCAGCTTAACCTTTTGTTCTTTTGTGTTTCTTTCTGTTTGTTGGTCTTCCGGACGAATCTTGGAAACATGAGCTCGCCCAATGTTTCCAAGGTTCACCTTGGAAAACCTCCCTGCAATCTTGGATGTTGAATATTGGATACCGGTAAAACTTGTGCCGGCTTCTACCGGTTTACCTCACCATGTTTCAATTATCCGTGGTCCGCCCTAATTCACGTTGACTGAGCTTCGATGCTCGAGACGGCAACGTTGTTGTCGTTAATATTGCAGTTCGATGAATAGAACGAGTCCTAGTTACACCATAGAAAGCAAGCCGGTTTATGACAACTATCCAACGACTGTAACTAGCCCCCATGAAAAACGAAAACTGGCCGCGATTATGATAGTTACTTTTGGTCGCACATCGGTTGTCCCAGTAGCTGTCCTTCATTCTCTTCCAATATTCCCGGCCATTCAGGCAGCATGGCTTGAAAAACGATATTTGGCCTCCAATTATGGAAGACGAATTATCCGCAGTACCAATATATATATATATCGAAAGTTTAAACTTTGGAATTGTGAAACCTGGCAACTCTGCGCCAAAAACCTTTGGGAGCTTTGGATTTTGCATTTTGGCCACTTTGCAAATCTTGGATCACTGAGCCTTAACATTCCTAAGCTTTGGGGAATTGGGGATTTTGGAGCTCTAGAGTTCTGACTGTTGAAGAGTTTTGTTAACGGAAAAGCAACAGATGGTACGGTGGGTAGCACTGATTAGATGGTTGCTGAGTAGACCCCAGAAAAACAGAGTCATGTGATTCATTGCAGTAGAGATGATGTGCGATTTCATTGAATGCAGAGGCAACAAGCGAATCCAGGATGTCATTGTGAAGCAGACGTTGATGCGTGAAGACACGAAGAGGTTGGATCCCTGAGGGGTCCGTCGGGGTGGTGGCTCTCTGACGTCTCTAACACCTATGCATCCGAAGCGAGCTTTGATTCACTTTTTGTTGCAGGCTTCCTGTGCGCGCACTCTGCAAAATGAGGCATGCTACAGAATATAGGCGGAGTCTCAAAACAGATCACAGTGCTCCGGGTGCGGAGCAAAGTGTGGCGTTGTCTGGAGATGGCGCGCCTTGGCACAGAGCACGACAACAGGGACACGGCAACAACAGACAGCTTCAACCGATGCCCCGACAAAGGCGCGGATGCGCAAGTTGCGAAATACAGAGCAGATTTCTCCGCACTTTTTTGCATCCCAGCAAGCTGAGAGTCTCTCGGCTGAAGCGACGCAATCCAGCAGCGGACAGTCTCCTGTTCAAACTGGGCAATGATTGCTCCAGCTGCGCAACGGATTCGATACCCACGTGCTGAAGCTTGCGAAGGGCAGCACTCAATTCACTGTCAGTCCACTTCGGTTGCGCATCGCGAAGGAAGTCTTGCAAAGAGGCGGGCTCTCGGATAAGACCAGACACAATTGAATCGATGTCTATGTCACTCACGTCACTCACACCGCACGTCTGTCGCAACGTCCAGGCAGCGCTTCGAACCGCAGCATCCGGATCACAGCCTGATGCTCGTAAAGCCTTGGACAATGCAGCACCTGCCTTGTCGAGAATGGATACGGCTCGCAAGGCAGCTACACGAACGAGCGGAACGGCATCCTCAAGGCATGACATGACGATGTGCAAGGCCTCGCTGGTCAGAGCCTCTGCCTCTAAGCGACCTAAGCGTCCGAGAACTGATATCGCCCAGACTTTCCGGGTAGTGTCGCCTTGCATGCAAAGCTCCAACTTGTCCAGAACCTCACGTCGGTCACGGCTGTCCAGGCCGTCAGCTGCCAACACCAGCCACGCAGCCGCCCCTTCTCTCACACCTGGTACCGGGTCCGCCAAGGACTGCACCAGCAGCTGCACAGGCCTGCAAGGCATTGCCAGGCCCACAAACACACAGATCGCGCAGGGTTCCACCAGCTCGCCCAGCACCTCCAGCGCCGCGGCCCGCACCTCCTCGGAGGAGTCACGGCGGCCGAGGGCGGCGTAGCGGAGGCTGGTCTCGAGGAGCTCCAGGAACTCGGGGAGCTCGGGGAGCTCGGGGAGCTCGCGGAAGGCCCCACACAGGATCCCCAAAACCCCGCGCTTCACGGCCGAGGACATGCTTTGCATCACCTCGACCTCGAAGCCCTCGGAGTCTTCGGAGCCTTCGGAGTCTTCGGAGTCTTCGGAGCCCGCGTTCCGATTGTTCAGGCGCTGCAGAAGCTGCCAAGCCTGCTCTCGCTTTGGAAGCTTTTGGAGCGCCCACAGCCATATACTCCAGTCCGAGCATTGCAGGAGTTCCCCCAGTGCTTCAGCCACACTTCCTTCTGCTTCCACATTCTTCTCAGACTCGACTTGACGCAGCGCTGTGAGGGCCCCCTCTCGAATGCAGGCATTTGCATCCCTCATGAGAGCCCGCAGCTGCACCACACCTGGACCAATGCCTCCCCTCTGGGACGCGAGGGTCTGTAGTGCTCGAATAGCCGCCAGCCGAACCGGCACGTCCTCATCTCGGCAGCCATCGAGTGCAACGTGAAGTGCACCAACAGCAGTGCCGTCGTCCGCTCCCATCGGAGACGCTGCAGAAGCTGCACAAGCAGCACAGATTGTGCATAAGCTGCATAAAGCTTCCATGGCATCTCGCCGAACCTCGTGGCTTCTGTCCTTGAGACCTTCCGCGATCAGTGCCATGGCCCGTGCCGTGGCACGTGGCGTAGCATGTGCCGAGGCATCAACCGTGGGTATGTAGGTGCGCAGCAGCGCGCGCAGGGCGGCCCTGCGCACGTCCTCGTTTGAATGTGTCAGGTGCCTGTGCAGAACTTCGTGAGGGACGCAGTCTGAAGGCAATCGGCTGATCACATCCAAGCTGTGGATGGTGGTTACAATGCTATCAGTCTCTAAAGCCTGCAAGACACGGTCTAAAGAAACGATCAAGTTCAGCGGCTCAGATTCTGAGCACAGTCCTTCGACTGCACACGAGTCACTCACAGGCATGGATCCTCGCAAGATTTGTTGGCAGTCGGGTGGTATCCCTCGCAGGCGGAATACCTCACACTTCAGATCCTGGACACGTGCCATTTGTCCAACCTCCACAAAAAGAGAACCTCCGCTCATCGTCGTCAGTTGAACGGGTAGCACAGGGCTTGCCACATCGCCAACAGAGCAGGAGGATTTGCAATGATCATCCATGTTCCGTCTGCTCCGTGACAAACAAAACCCCGCGCTCACAGCTCCGCACTTCGCACCCCCTCTTTGACTTCTCAGCTGCGAATGCAAGGTGCTGCAAGCGGGCAAAAGCGGACCCCACAAAGCACCTTTGCTGAGAAGCAGATGCGCTCATGGCTGAGCTGCGGACCAAGCGCCATGGGGTGGCGAAGAGAAGTTGTGGCGCATCTTCTCGGAGTCGCCTGACGTCCTCCTGTGAGCCCGGACATGCATCTGCCATCTGCCATCTGCAAACGCGCATGCAAACGTGCATGCACCATGCATCATGCTGCATCCCAGCAAGTGCGTCCCAGCCCCAGTCCTCAAGAGAAAAGCTGCCAGCAACAAAAGAACTCCGCACCAGGCCCCCACTGTATTGCAACAATCGGCTCGCCACTTTGGCCTCCACGAGAGCCACGAGAGTGGCGCTTGCTTGACATCGCTCATGGCATCTCAAAATTTCATTGCAAAGGCCGGCACGGACTGCAGCGCAAGCTCCCTCGTCGGTGCGAGAACCAATGCCAGAACACCCTGCGACTGCGCTATCCAAACACTCCACATGTCAACTCGCTCGTAAGCAATGTGGCTTCAATGTGGGACTCACAGGCACGACCCTAGTCCACAAGTTTCGGCTCGACTCGACCAATCATCTCGTTTGTTTTTCATTGTGATATTTGCACGCGATTACCCCCGCCCCCACCCCCCCGTCCCGCCCCCACCCCATCACGTCTGAGGCGGAGCAGTCTCTCGTTCGCTGATTCGTGCGGGCTTCTGATTCGCAAATTCTGAGTCGCTTTTTGCAGTTTCTGATTTGCGGGCCAATTTCTGATTGTTTGCTTGATCGTGAGACAAGGCGATGTGCTTCCGGGACGGTTTGGGGTTTGGCATTGTGTGGGAAGTTTGGAGGGAGGCCTCGAACCCATGGTCCACGAGATGACAGCATCTGGGCACTGGCAAGTGCATTGCTCCACTCGTTACAATTCTTACACCAAATCCCCCTTTACCCATCATGGACCCTCAGAACCCGCCGGCCTCGGGCAGCTCGCGTCCCGCGCATCGGGCATCCTGCGCCATCACCATGTCACATCGTCTCGCTCAGTGCGTAGGGGCATTCCACATAGCATTCCACATAGCCTAGCATTTCACATGGCATTCCACATGGCATTCCACTCCTCCAAGAGCAGGAGGCGCTGCAACGTCGGCAGCAGGAAAGCAATGGTCTTGCCAGTTCCAGTTGGAGCCTCTGCGAAAAAACTGCCCCCATCTGCCCCTCCCTGCCCCTGCCCGCGCTGCGGCTGCAGCTGCCAGCGGCTCCCACTGACGCCTGCAGCAGCAGGTCGGCTTGCCTTGCGGATGCCGCCTCCTCAAAGACTTTAAAAAGAGGCTTTTTTCCAGTCGGACATGCAACACAAAGGCGTCCTTCTCTGCAAGGTGACGAGACAGCACCTCGTGCACACGACATGGCAAAGAGGTGTTGGCTTTCCAAACGCGCAACAAGCAAACCTCCATAAGAGGCGACAGCAAACAGCACCTCATGCTGCACTGGCGTGAGGTGAGACTTCCCCAAAGTGGCCTCACAAGGCTGCAGTGACCAGTGATCCTCGCAACGGCCCTTGCTCAAACTCTTTCCATGGCTTTTCTGCTCTTGATTGTCAGATCGCCTCCAAGCCTTTCCGAAGGCGATCATCGATAGGGAAGTCGGCGAAGGTCGTTTCAGCGAAAACTTTGGATGATCTCACAGGCTTCACAACGCCAGAGGCCGCAACTTTCCCCTGGCAGGTCGCAACACTTGAATCCTGTGCTGAGACTTACGCGCACAGGCCTGATGGCGAATTTGCCAGCACGCATGCAGTGAACTGGACAGCCGCCTGTCCCGAGAGTACGTGGTCACCCTAAAACCTGTGCGCAACCCTCCATGTTTGGCGAAACTTGCGAAACCCACCTCAGCAGTGGCTGCAGGCTTGTCATGTCCCAATGGCGCTTCCGTGCTGGAGATGTTTCTGCAAAATAGCTAACAGCAATGTTCTTAAAAGTATCCCTGGCAGATTCCTTTGACATGTTGAGGCTGAGCTGCTCTTTACCATAGTAGCCATATCACTCTCGTGCTTTGGCAAAGAAACACAAAGTCAACGTTTTAACAACTGCTACTGGCCCGCTCCAACCGAAAGGCTTTCAGCTCGGTGCTCGAAACCATTCGAAAATATTCGAAGCCACACTTGACACGCAATTGGAGGTTGCACGAGGTTGCAACCCTTGTCTGCGAAAGGAAGGAGGGGGGCGGTCGAGACGGCAGCGTCTGTTTCTGGGCGAGATGTCAGTGCCGGTCTCCCCTCATTGGAGGAACATAGGGTCTTGGCATATGAGTAGCACCTCTCTGCTTTTTCAAAAGAAGCATTTAAGTCATTCGTAAAGCATGTGCGCGCCAAAGACCCACATAATTAGCAGCATGTGAGCTAGCATGGCCTGGGGAACTCGGCACCACAAGAATTTGGAGGTGACCGGCATTGCTGGTACGTACATGATGTTTTGTATGTGAATGGGCCGAGAATAACAAGGCTACAGTCCGTGACCATGCAGGAACATAGTTGCCATGCCACTTGAAGACTGACACTTTCTCAAACACTTGAAGGATCCTGATTCCTGCATGGCACATCCTAGCGACCTCAGCCAATTTGCTGGGAGCCGCAAAACTCAGCACCGTTGTTGACCTCAATTGGACAAGAGTTTGCATTCTGTGGCTTGAAGGGTGGTTGCCTGGATTGCTAGCTACATCACCAAGAATGGATGCTACAGCCCTAAAGCAATCCGTTCGCTTGGCACATTGCTCTGCCATACCAACGTCCTGAGGCCAGGCCGAACTGTCTGGGCATACGAATCTCAAAAGAGCCTCTGCTACTCTGGATGAACCAGCATTGATGAACTAGCGGCTGGCACAAACCGACTTGGAACTGCACGCACCAGGGATCCCAACCAACAACCAACAAGAGCACAAGCTGCTCCCTCTCCCTCTCTCTCCCTATCTCTGTCATTGAGTCATCGGGCCTAGAACCTGCCAGTTGTACAAAGTATATTGAAACTCAAGTCTTAACAACACGAAGTCCTTCTCATTCAAGGTACCAAAATTGGTGCAACAGTGGAGTGTGAATAGCAAATTATATTTCGAACATCATGGTGTCGTCTTGGTTGATTATAAGCACCGCGTGGAACAAATTCCATGGCAGTAGTGGCATCATGCCACCGCTGCATTGAAATGGAGAAGCGTGTGACATCATTGTGTAATAAGTGCAAACAAGGGTCTGGGTTTCCGTCTATGTTGACACTTCCTTCAACTCTATTCGGCATTTACGATACATGCTGCGGCTTCTATCGAAGAGGTCAAAGTTGTGGACCGAGATGGTTACTGCATCGACGCTCGTGCATGGTATGCCTGCCAAACATGTGAAGCGCTGATGTGTACCTTAAGTCGCGCAACTACGAATGGGCGAGCACATTCTTCCCGCTCAGAACGGAACCAGATAACTCTCAGACTGGATGTATGCAAATTGTATGCAAATTGTATGCAAATTGAATGCAAATTATATGCCAGTTGCATGCCGTACGTTGTATGTCTCTATAGGCATGCAATCACGTGATGTTTCCCATGTTGCCAGGATGTCAACTGCCCGGCCTGCAAAAAACGGACAGCTCCATTGCCATCCTCGTTGCACAGCACAACGGTGTGCGCATCATGGGGATCGACGCTGAGCGGCTCTGAGCTTGCGTGCGAAGACAAAGCGAGAGAAAGGCCTGGACATCCGACTGCCTCCAACACAGCCGAGCAGTCAGAGATAGTCTAAGAAAGGGAGAGAGGGCGGAGAAGGGGGAAAGAGGAAGAGAGGGAGAGAGAGAATGTCTCCTACTCCTTGTGTTGCGCTCTTTTTCTCTCTTCCTGGTGGCTCTGCTGCCCCGCCTTCGAGAAGTGATGCCCAGGTAGGTCAGAAAGAGGTCAAAACATACCTCTGAGAGGCAAAGGGCAACAAGTCTTTTCTCAAAGTCTTTAACAGCCAAAACTTGAGGGACAACCCGAGGCCAACAACAGCTGGCAGGAATCACGCGATGCACACACACACACACACACCAGTGCCTGCCCTCGCGACCATGTGTGGCACAAGCATGCTCCAAGCGTGATCCAAACTAGCCCCACTGGCCAAGATGCGCTTTGTGCACCTATGCGAGCTGCATCCATGCAAGCAGCGGTGTCGTGTATAACTTTAAAACTTTAAGGGAGCTGCATGTGCTCCCCTAAACGTCGCCCTCGGCAGCACACAGGTTCCTGCAACCGCTGCGTTACCCTTTTGGCGTCCTTTATGAAGTATGGGGTATCAGAAACTACGCGAAAGCCGCCCCAAGCGACATGTCAGTGGCATCTTCGTTCGACCTTGCTTCCCTCTAAAACCCCTCCAACTCCTCAAGTTGTCCTCAAGAGGCCCTAAAGAGCAAGTGCGTCCTCTTCTATTCTAAGTCCCTTCCAGCTTCTCAATCAACGGCCTTTAACCTCGCTGCCAGACCCCTTGCCCTTCACATCCCATGCCTCTTCTGCCATCCCTTCCCTCATTAACGCACCGCCTACGCGACAGAACATGCCACGTCGTGCGCCTGCATTCTGCCAAGTTGCTGGATCAGTGCTCCGGCCGCCTATTTCCACACCTTTGTCAAGGGTCAACGCCCATACTTACTCTGCGGCCTAGAGTCTAGAACCCAAGGCAACACGTCATGAGCCCTCCAAAAAATTTCACCGCAAGGTAACACTGCTGATTGTCGAAGCTGTGGTCCACACTTGCGGCAGAAGACACTGTCGTAAGCAAAAACGTTGCCGCAGACCGGGCAGTCGGTCGCCGGTCCCTGCACAGAATTCGGCTGAGGTTTCGGGTCAAGGCATCAGGCAACTTAAATCGGGGGGAAACACCTAACTCCTTCCAGCCCCAACCCCCAAAAGGACGGCCTGCATTGCCTGCATGGCACCTTGCCACTCCGCGCGGGAGAGAACGCCATCATGATTTGCGTCGAGGCGGTCGAACATGTCCTTGCAAGCTTCAGCTTCAGATATATCTTCCAGGCTGAAGGCTTTGAACATGTGCTAAAGTTTGAAGGCTTGTTTTGGGAGTGAGTATAGTCTCTAACTCCGAACCATGTTCCCTCTTCCAACCTGTCCTTTCCCCCTCCACTTGCGCGGTGATGCAGGCGAGAGTTCCACACCCCAAGCCAGTTGCATGTCGGCATTTGCGCACTCAACAACACAGCGCGCTTCTCAGGAAGCAAGCCCTTCCCCGTGTGACAGGTGCTAAGCTACACCCACCCACACCCACACCCACACCCACACCCACACCCACCCGTCCACCACCTCTAAGGAAGACTGTGGAACACACGCCAGGGAGTGCCTGGGCCGCGGAGCTTCCGGCCATTCCAGCCATTCCAGCCACTCCAGCCATTCCAGCCATTCCAGCCTTAGCCACACATCAAGAGTGTCGTGAACGTCGGACACATCGGATTTGCAGATGCTCGGCGATTGGAGTGTCCGCTATGAGAATTTTGGCTTCATCGCAGCTGTCAAAATTGCAAAGGATCTCAGCACGAAGTACGGGACCATCATTGGTTCCATTGGCGCCGGAGACGAGGTGGCAACCTCAGCTGAGAGGAACCTGCTGTGCCAGTGTGGGAACATGTGGGAACACTATTCCAACTCATATCGCCGTGTTGAGCCGTCAACAGAAGCAACTGGCATGTAGCCTCCAGCCTGCACCGAAAGGAGCAGAGTGCCTCCCTCAACTTCATCGTAGGTGCTGCGACTGAGGCATCAACGGCTGCGCCGGCAGACATGTAGCCTCCAGCCTACATCGACAGCAACAGTGGCGCTCCCAGAAAAGTTTTTCTATTGCCGCGGCTGAGGCATCAACAGCTCCGCCAGCAGGGATATAGCCTGCAGCCTGCAGGCAAAAGCAAGAGAGCACTTCCACGAACTTCCTCTCACGTGCTGCGGCTGAGGCATTAACGGCTGCAGAAGGGATAGAGCCGATAGAGCCTACAGCCTGCAGGCAAAAGCAAGAGAGGAAATCCATCAACTTCCTCTCACACGTGCTGCGGCTGAGGCATCAACGGCTGCAGAAGGGACAGAGCCGATAGAGCCTGCAGCCTGTACCGACAGCGAGGGAGCACTTCCATCAACTCCCTCTCACACAAGCTGCAGCTGAGGCATCAACTGCAGCGGCAGGCAGGTAGGCTCCAGCCTGCACCGAAAGCAGCAGAGCCTTTCCGTCGATGTCCTCTGCGGCTGAGGCATCAGCGGCTGCGCCGGCAGGCATGTAGCCTCCAGCCTGCATCGACACCGACGGTGTGTTTCCGTCAACTTCTGCACTTTCTGCAGCTGAGGCATCAACAGCTGAACCGGAGGTGTAAGCTCCGGCCTCTGCTCAAGGTGTCGGACATGCAAGTGCAGATCGCAGAAAAAACAGTCTCTGAATGGGCTGACTAGTCCTCTTTGTGAAAGAGTGACACATGGCAGCTCGATGAATTTGTGCCAAGCACTCGCTTCTCGATGAAGCTAACGTGCTTGTAACAGGGGTGCGTCGGTGACTGTTGAATTATTGCGAGATGCTGCGAGCATCGACACTGACAATTGCTATGCAGTGGCTGCAGTGGCGCTGGGCTGCTGACCCCAGGAACTGGAGCCGACATGGGCATGGGGGCCCCGGCCCGCATCGAGCCAGCCTCGGAAGACCCCGCACTTGGAACAGGTCGCACACTTGCGCCGCGCTGTGCGCGCGCTGCTCACTGCGCTTCTTCATGCTGCTGGCATCTGCTTGCAGCGCATTGCGCATGTGCGCGCTGCGTAGCCTAGCATAAGCATCAACATGTCTCAAGGTGAGCACGGGCATGGCCATCATCCCGGCATCCTCTGGCGCCACAGCTTGGTAGCCTGCTCCATTGTCGCTAGAACTAGACACTCTGCACGGGAGCATCGCAATAGCTTCGCAGTTCAAGGCGCCCTAAACGGCCCTAAACCCGCTGCGGGAGGCCTTGGCCGGAGGCGCCCGGCAGGAAACGATACCTACGACATATATGTGCACCGATTGAAACTTGCAGCGTGGCAAGGTCAAGTGTAGAAATACACGGAGAAAAGAGGGTGGTGATGTGAAGGACGGGGTGATAATCGTGGCGGCGCACTGTTGCGACAGCATGGGCGCGGCCATGGCACCAGCGGCACCGGCGGCTGCTCCGGCAGTCAAGGGGGCCTCTGACTCTGCGTTTCTCTCTCTCGCTCTCTCTCTCTCTCTCTCTCTCTCTCTCTCTCTCTGCACGCAGAACAGCCGCCCCGACGGGCGCGAGAATCCCAACATCCGCTTGTGACACTTACCCCAATGTCATGGTGAGGCTGGGAAGCATGTGGGCATGATACTTGAAAGGCAAATGCCAACACATGACCCTCCTTGTGCAAAAAATTGTATCATGGACAGCCATCACACAAAGCTTTCTTCCGTACTACCTCTGCCCATGGTCCCCGAAGGGACCGTTCTGGGGGGCGTGCTTTAGCGTTCGGTTTGCTTGTGAAACAAGTCGAGGTGCCGGATCGAGGTTGAGAAGTAACTGACTCAAAAACGAAAAATAACGTGGGGCTTTGCCGCTTTGCCCTTGACACAATTAGCTTGCTCTCTCTCTCTCTCTCTCTTCCTCTTCTTCTTCTTCTTCTACTCAGCGAAGAGGCCCCCTCAAGAGGGTGGCTCTCTCTCTCTCTCTCTCTCTCCACCCGCATAATTACCCCCTTCGAGGGGAGGGCTGCCCAGAAAGGCGCGCGTTTCTCTCTGCACGCATGGCCAAGGGGACGAGGCTCCGTGCATGGCACGCGCTCCGCTGCTGCACCACGTCAGTTTGTGACCGAAGCCCCCGGCTCAACGGACTGAGACTTTTCATAACTACAGGACCGGAGGCAACTCCCACCACAACCTGGCCGAGGGGCTCAAAAAATGAATTTATTAACCATACAGGGGTGTTTCAAGTGATTGATATGGCCCAAGGAGAAGGATATGTTAAGCATAGGTCAAAGGTCCTCGTAACCATACATTTCAAGTATTTGAAAGGTCCCAAAAGAAATGGATTGTTAACCTTTCTTTCTTTCTTGTTTTACTTTTATCTTTCTTTCTTTCCTTCCTGCCTTCCTTCCTTCCTTCTGTCTTTCTTTCTTTCTCTCTTTCTCTCTCTTTCTGCCAACAAATGGAAAAAATGTAGAGGGAATGGAGGTTTTCCTCGGAAAAACACATCAAATGGACCTAATTCTATGAACTAGAGGGAATGGAGGTTTTCCTAGGAAAAACACTAAAATCAACAAAAACAAAAAGAATACCCACCCCCCGAAAGGTCCCAAAGGAATGGATTCCTTAACTTTGTTAACCAAACAGGTATGTTGCAAGTGATTGAAGGGTCCAAAGTCCAAAGGAATGGACTTCGCAAGCATGTGGCTGCAGAGGAGACCAGCATGCAGCATCATGACCATCATGAAACCGAACTGTCGGGAATCGCGCTTGAAGCTCCAGATCAGCACCGCGGTTGGATGACGGAGATGCGACCTGCGGTGTTCCGACTTCATCCGGCACTGCTCTACATGGTGGCCATTGCATCAAACAGCTCTGAGAATTCGCTTCGAATGGGAGATGCTGGGCTGTCCATCCAAAAAAGCAGAGCAAGGGGAGCCTCCACTCCACGTGCAGCCCCCGTCTTGAGGGGGACGGATCGCTTGTTACCTTCGGACAGGGTCCAGCCTCAGCAAGGGTGATTCCCTCACATCAAAGTTCTGTTCGTGCGCTGCCATGCTCCACTTCCGTGAACCGGCAGCAGTACCAAAAAGGTTCCTGGCAGACGAAGCCAGCGCAGAGCAAGGCCAGAATGGTCGCCGCAATCTCAGGAAGATCAGTTCTCATAAACAGAACGAAAGGACTCTTCGCATTGCCAGCAACCCAAAGCTTCAATGTCTGCACTGCTTGCAACAGTTGCTTCAGTACAAGACTTAAACAGGGTGCGCTCAGTACTTGGAGGCAAACTTCGACAGGTGCGGACAGCTTCAGAGCGACAAGAAAGAGAAAGAGAGAGTAGAGAGAGAGAGAGAGAGCGCTTGTCCAGAACCGTTGTGCAGGAATGGGCTTCACTCTCCGAGGCCCCTGCAAGCAGCCACTGCCAGGGGCTGAAGCCATCGTCGGGCGGTGCCGCTGCTGCTGACGCGACGACCTGAACCAACTCTCACTAAAGTGCTGGCCATGTCTGAGACGATCTGGCTCTGCATGGCTCTGCCCAGTGCCTCTACCTCCGTAGTCTCATCTGCCGCCACAACCATCGTGTCATTGTCACCTGCCTGATGTTAGGACTGTTAGGAGATGTGGGAGGCACTCGGGAGACACCAGCTTCGCTGTGGCTGGATGGCCTGCTCCTTGGCTCGAACTTGCTCCGGCATGTAGATGGCCTGTGCAATCTTCATGTTTCGTTATGTCGGGAGGACCGCCCACAACTGACTCAGATCGCAGCCGTTGGCTTGATGCACTCATAGTGGGGCGTGTAGAAGCTGTAAACCTGCAACCCACAAGACCATGTCTCTCGTCTCTTGCGAGGGTGTTTCCGGTTCGTTTCCATTTCTTGCTGTGCCATGTCTGAGTCATTGCGAGGCCCTTGATAGATTGCGCAGCGTTGCTTCAGGGTTTCTTCCGATTTCCAGCAGGGAGTGTGCTCTGTCCCCGGCATTTGTGCACTCCGGCGGGACGACGTTGTCACCCGTCTTTCGACAGCCTGGAGAACTGAAGAAACATGACGAGGTTGAAGAGCACTTCTCCAGAATCCTGGATTAGGCTTCACTCTCCGAGGCCCTTGCAGGCGTTTCCTCGTCCACAGAAGCTGGAGCAATAGCCTGCCTTCTTTCCGCAAGGCTCCCAACAGTCCTGTTTACAAGCCAACTGACAATGACTTAGACCGAATCACCACTGACACATAGCAACCTTTAGCTGTTGCAACTCACGGTGACAGTCCGCAAAGCCATGACGTTGAAGCAGATCAGGGCCAACCTTGGTGCACAAAGAACACAAAGCGGGAAGTAACACATGGAAAGCACATGGAAAAGGTGCACATCCCTTAAGCTGCACGCAAACTTGCCACCTTGCTTCTCCTTTGCCGCCCTTGGCTCCGAGCCCAATCGTCGCTACCCTACTCAATCCCTGCAGTTCTTGGGCAAGCGCTTGACAGCCTTCTGAGCTTCGACGATCGCCTGCGACGTGTTTCATTTGACTCCCAAGCTCGCAGCTCGCAAGGACGCAGCACGCTGCCTGGTCCTCGGGAAGGCCTCCGGCGTTCATGTACACCTTCTTAGCCGCCTGCCGGACTCAACGAACTTCGCCAATGAGTCCGCAATGGCTACTGTGACTACACCATGTCTGTCCAGCAGTGAGAAGCCGCGACTGCCTCCAAGGCTTTCTCTTCAGCGTGCTCTTGTGACGACCAGTAGTTAGCGACCTCCTTAGCAGTTCAGGAACATGCATCCATGCTGGACCTCCTCAGAGCACGTGCGGAGCACGTTCAGAGCATGCACGGATGCGATGCACCCAAAGTAGTAGCTGGGTTTCACCATGCAAGCAGCTCAAGAGGACGCCACACAGTGCCAGCGCCACACCGTTAGCGAAGCACTGAACAATATCGAACAGTTGAGGCTTCAGCATACGACCCAGCCGTGGATGCAGCGGACACCGCCTGCTGAGCACCACTCACTGATGATACTGATGACTGCGCATACGCAAAGGGAGAATGGCCTGCTCGGCCACAGTGCCATGGTCGTCTCTCTTCAGTGCTGCAGCGTTAAGGCCCGCCTGAAAAGGATTGACTTGCAGGCCAACTCTTCAGACTCCAGACTTGAGACTCTGCACCATGTGCCTGAACAGAGTAGGGCAGCTTTGTCGTCGTCGGGCCACTTTGCGCTGCAACTCCAGTCTCAGCGATGGCAGATGACTCGTCGCTTCCCTCCTGCACAACCCTACAAGCAAGCACGTACATTGAAGGATCAGTCTACTCGCTAAATTCGGTTAGACAATGTTAGACTGATCACAGCAAGTGTGTGTCCTTCAGAGTATCGGTTTCACGCTACTTCCAAGAACCCGAACTCGGGACCTTCAATCCAGCAAAGCACCGGTCCTTGGCCTGGATGGGTTCAACTGTAGAAACACCGAAAGGAGCCACGGTGGCGAGAGGAGCCACGGTGCCTCCGATAGGAGCCACGGTGGCGAGAGGAGCCACGGTGCCTCCGATAGGAGCCACGGTAGCGAGAGGGGCCACGGTTGACCCAGGTGCCAAAGCATCCGCGGCCGCTACGGTGCCCCCAACCACGGTGCCTATAGCAGCCACGGCGCCTGGGGACAGAGTGTTCGTAGAGGCAGGGGACAGTGTGGCTGTCGCGCCAGGCGCCAGCGTGCCCGTGACCCCATCCTCAGAGCCTCTGTAAAGTGCATTGCCTTCAGGTGACAAAGTGCCTGTAGCTCCAGGCACGACCGTGCCTGTGGCTCCTGTGCCTTCAGCACCTGGCGCGAGAGTGCCCGTAACCCCTGGTGCGAGAGTGCCCGTAGCCCCTGTGCCTTCAGCCCCTGGTGCGAGAGTGCCCGTTGCGCCTGGTGCAAGCGTGCCTGTAGCTCCTGGTGCAAGTGTGCCCGTAGCGCCTGATGCGCCTTCAGCACCTGGCGCGACAGTGCCAGTGCCCGTAGCCCCAGCCCCATCCGTGCCAGTCCCACCAACCACGCTGGCCGCGGTGCCACCCACGGCAGCCACAGCAGGAACCATAGCCCCTGTGCCGTCAGACCCTGGCGCGAGTGTGCCCGTAGCCGTAGCCCCTGGTGCGAGAGTGCCCGTCGCCCCTGGCGCGAGAGTGCCCGTAACCCCTGGCGCGAGAGTGCCTGTAGCCCCTGGCGCGAGAGTGCCGGTAGCCCCTGTGCCTTCAACACCTGGTGCGAGAGTGCCCGTTGCGCCCGTAGCGCCTGGTGCGAGGGTGCCTGTAGCGCCTGGTGCAAGTGTGCCCGTAGCGCCTGTTCCTGCAGCCGATGTGCCTTCAGCACCTGTGCCTTCAGCACCTGTAGCGCTGCCCGTGGCCCCAGCCCCACCGGTGGCGGCCTGAGTCTCGCCAGAGGCCCCAGTCCCACCAGAGACCACTGCAGGTGCCACAACGGCACCCACAGTAGCTGCAGCGGTGATACCAGACGGCGCGGGCGTGACAGCAATGTAATCTGTGTTGGTACCTTCGGGCGTCACGGGTGCCGGCAATGTCATAGCTGTTGGCGGCGGTGTGCTGAGTGCCATAGGCTCCGCTCCTGCCAAGGTGGGCATCGCTGGTGTTGTGAGCTCGGCAACTGCCAGTGTCGGCGTTGCCGGTGTTCCGAGCTCTGCTGGTGCCACTGTCGGCGTCGCTGGTGGTGGCACCTCTGCTGTTTTGGCCCCTGGCGCGGGTGCCACAATCGTCGGCGCCACAACTGGTGCCACAACTGGTGCCACAACCACGTTAGGCTTGGGTGCCACAGGCGCCACAACCACATGAGGACCGCTAGGATTGCTAGGATTGGGCGCCCCTCGCACTGCCGGATTCGGTGCCGGTGCCCCTTGCACTGTCGGATTGGGTGCCCCCCGAGCCGTCGGTCCAGAAGCCGGGCCGACGCCCTCGCCACCAGCTATGGAGGCCTCGACATCCTCTTCATCGACCTCAAGAAGTGCAGAGACGGCAAAAGCGACCAAGGAAGCAAAGTCTCACTACGCAGGCGCGCGCGCGCGCTAGGCACGGGCTGGGCTGCGAACACCAAGCACCTCATCACCACTGCCCTGCGTCGGGTTCATGGCTCCTGCCTTAACCACGAAGTGATGTGATCTGCACGTGAGCGTGAGCTCAGGGCCAGGAAAACTTGCACTCTCGGCTGCACACCGTTGGCAGCTGGCACTGCGAATACCACTCGTTGACGACCTTCAGCGACCGTGCCAATGAGCTTCAAAAAAACACAAAAAACACAAAAAACACACAACCGTTCTGATGATGTGACAATCTGTGGAAAGCATGCCAGAGGCCCAAGCCTTGCAAACTGTGCGTTCCTGCACAAAACACGTGTCAGAAGGGGAACTAGCAGCAACTAGCAACGACTAGCAGCGACTAGCAGCGACTAGCAGCGACCAGCAGTAGCATGCGTGAGCTCACGACAGGCAAAGCTGCAAAGCGGAGCTGCAAGCGAAAGCGGGCCTGGCACTTCACGACACCCTTCCAGTGCTTGCCGCCACACTGTCCGTGCCTCAACAAATCACGACTGAGCACCCCAACACTGTGGGGGGGCAGTCTGCAAGAACTGCAAGAAGCAAAAAGACTCAGCTGAGAATCAGGCAGCGTCTGAATTCCTTCAGGCGCCTGCAAGATGGCAAGATGCTTCTTCGGCTTGTTCCCTACTACATGATGGGAGCAGGACATTCTTCGAGTTGTGTTTGTGTGACAACGAGGGTCATTGCCAAGAGCACTCTTAATGGTAACTTGTGTTTGTGCCTACTTCTCCTTTTTAGGGTTAGGGCACCGATTATCTCCTTTTCGGCCTAGAGTCTCCTGCCCAACATCTCCTTTTTGAGGCTTGGGGTGCTAAGGGCCAACATCTCTTTTTGGGATTTAGGGCTTGCCACCCAACTTTGAGGCTGCGAGAGAAGAAATGTTACTAGCTGCTAAGCAGAAAAACAAAAGTTACAAATAAGCAAAAAACATACAACTAAGCTAACTACCTTGCCAAGGGCGCGACTTTTGGCGGGTCGCACTCACAGAGAGGCGACGTGGACGTTGGGAACACTGTTGCGCAGCCGATCTCCGCCCTCAGGCAAACCGATGGTCCAGAAGCTATTTTGTCTTACGTGCAAGGCATTTCAGGCACAAAAGCCAATTGAGAGGCGTACCCAACATCGCAGCCTGGCTGCTTCTGCAATGCAGCAACTTGAGTCAGTTGAGTAGCCTAAGTACCCTCTTAGGGCGCTGCTGTGCAGATTTCCCTTGAAAGCCTTCTTGCAGGTCAACCCTCCTGCAAATGCATCAGGCTTGCAGAATCTTGCAGACCCACGCTGTGGCAACAGGCTGTCTGTGAGTCTGCCCTTCTCACAAAACAAGAACTTCAAGTGCGGGTTCTCCTTGTGCCTGCCAGGAATGCATGAATTCGTGCGACTGGGACGTGCTTGTGACAGGTGCAATGTCGTCCAAATCTTAGGACCTTTCCAGGAACTGTGCCTGGCAGAAACCGTCGCAGGATTGGTAGGATGTGGCAGCCTGAAGCTTCATGGCAAGATTTGTCGCAAGTCCAAAGTCTACGTTGGCAGTTGCTCGTCCATCTGCCTGCGGCGCCACAATGACCTGGCAGGAGCCACATGTCCTGCCTTGGAGCGGTGCAAGATCCAACTTGCAACAGCTTGCGCATCGCAACCATAGCACGCTCCCTACAACAAGGCACGAAACAAAGGAAACTTTGTCACTGACTCACTCCGCGCCACAGTAGATCGGGAAATCCGCAGTCCACCTCAACAACGCCCAGCGTTGCTGTGGAATGCAGCCCGAGATACGTTGACAATTTTTCAGGGCTGAGGGAAGCGCAATACGAGTTATTCCGACCTGCGCAACCTCATCAGAGTCTGGTGACGAGCGCAGCTGGACTTCACCGCCACCGGAGAGGTGAAACAAGGGTCCGAGATAAGCGCGGCCGTGCCAAGGTGGTGATCCATGACAGGCTTCCCGTCCTCATCAGGCAACCGCGAGTTGCGCATGGACGCTTTGATCATGGTTCTTAGACCGGAGCATCTGTGTTTTTATGCTTTAGAAGGCAAGCTTCCATCTGCTCTCAACTAAAAATGGAAACCTCTCCTCCTCGTTTAAAGGAAAAAACTTCCGTTTGAGAGAAACGGTGAAATGTCAAGACTAGAGGCTTTTCTATGGACACATCCAGAAAATAGAGTTTTGAAACAAGGCCCTCTTCTTCGACTAACCCGATAAAGTAGATGTTTTCCTGTTTCGCTCGACAAAGAAAATAGATGAGATTTCTATACAATGTTTTCTTACTGCAACAGCTTCTGAAATTTCCACACACTTATCTGCACGCGATATTTGTCTGGATAAACAGTTGCTTCATGCTTGGATGTGAACTTCCACTACTTGTTGATAGGATAACTCGTGTTTCTTTTCCATTTCTACTAGGTGAAACATCTTCCTTGGCTTAAGTCCTCTATGTATACATATATAAGACGGAATTCCTCCATTTTATCGAATAAGAAAACCATAGGACAAGCTCTATGGACAAGTGATACCCTCAAAAGCCATGATGCTGCAAAAGGCATGGATCGCTAGCCTTGAAAATAGCACGGGTCGGGCGCCGGGGGACAGGGGGCAGGATATCTCCTGTTTAGTCTGTTGTAACCCGGCCCATTTGCACACAGAATGGGGGGAGGGGGGGTGGGGGGCAGGGCGGGTCTCCTCTTGCTGTAACAGGACACCTCTATTTTCTGTAATTACAAAAGCCCAGTCCGGGTCCAGGTGCTATTTCCGGTCCGATGCCCCAAAACAAGCTCCGTCGGCTTACCAAGCAGTGGCTTCGGGGAGGGTGGCAAACACAATGCTCATATGCACAGCTCTGGAAAGGATGCGCATGCTTTTTCGAGAAACTCATTGGCCTAAACTACCCTAAAGCGGGAAGCGAAAAACACATCATTCAAACAAAACAGCGAAGGCGAAAAACCGGAAAGCAACAAAAAAAATAAACAATACCGAAAAACAACAGTACACAAATCGACAAACTATGAACATTCGTTTTTTCACGTTCTCGGATGGCGCTACTTCTAGAAAAATAGAAATACACACAAATAGTCCACATGGGACCCACTTTGAAAGCCTAGACAAGTGTCTCAAATTCGCCCTTCGTCCCTCACTAAACCTGCACGCTGCAACATCACCCCTAGCACCGCTCTGGTCCTCACAAGCCGCTGAGTAGAAGGTCAGGTGGTTGTTGACGTCATAGGCATGTCCTGTTCATCCAAACACCAACAAAATGAACCCAACCTTTGCAGCAAACCGACCTGTACCATGGGTGACGAACTCGTAAGGCTCGCAGAGGTTGGCGTTGTTGCTAGTACAAGGCCTGAGCTCAGCTGCTGATTCCTGCTTTGCTTCATCGTCTTCATGACAGAGGTTTCAGAAGGCCTTCCGCGCCCAAACGGCTTTAAAGGGGCTAAGATGCTTATTCTTTTGAGGTCTTCGCCACTCCTTGCAACCGTAGCGTCCAGAATGCGACAGTCGTTGCTCTTTGTCCGTGATTCTGCGATGCCGCCGAAATAGACATTGCAAACGTCAATCTTCGCATCGTGTTCGCTGTATTACATAGCTTAATCAAAATACCAACTTGTTTAAGCCCTTTCACCCCTTTAGAAAAGGCATTTACACATGAACGGTTCCCCTCCACCCTCCCAAGCAAGTCAGCAAACACGGCGTGCAAAACAAAACACACACACACACAGTGACAAGCTTCTGCGAAGCTATGTCAAATGAAAATGCACTCATGAAGGTTACATGACAGCGCAGCACAGCTCGCGCAGCTCACACAGTTCACACAGTGTAGCTTGCATTGTGTAGCCTTGCGCTCACAGGCCTGCAAACCTGTTTCAGACCCTGGCCTTGAAAACATTTTTTGGACAAAACCGAAAAGGGCCCGACTTTTTCCTTGTGGTCACCAGCGATGAACTCAGTCATCCAGGTGCACCACGTTTGCAGGTACAAGGGATTGCGTCCAATCCCTCTTCCGGCAGATATCCACAACTTCACTGGCGAGGCTCGGATATCTTCTGCCACGCCCCCTGCTCGAAAACAACTTGGCCGTGACGCCTTTCCACACACACACACACACACACACACACACACACACACACCTTTGCACCTCACACATCGCTCTCACTACTAGCAAGCGACAGCAGTCCACGCCTTATTATATGGAAAACGCGGAAACAGATGGCGTCCGATGCATACCCGCTCCATCCACACCCCACCACCTTTGACTTAACAGCGTGGCGTGGGCGGGTTAGAAAAAGAGCGACAACTACAGACAGCTCGGTTGTCGCTCAAGATGTCAATCTCTAAACAGCCGAAGCCGAGTCGAAGCAAGACATTGGCAACGCGACTTTGCAGACAGAGAAATCCCAGGACGTCACACTGCCGCCTGCAAAAAGAGACTCGGCAGGCAGCAACGACGTCGTCTCAAACGTGACATCCTGCGCAATCGCGCTGAACCCTGATCAAGCGCGTGCCACCTGGCCCACAAGAGCGCCCTGGGCAACTTTAGAATGACGTCGTCCTAAACTTGAGCTTTGGATAAGCCAGTCTTTAGGGGACTGTTGCCGCTGAAAAGAGCCGTTTGCCGTTCAGCACCGTTTTGGCTGGCGGAGTCTGCACACTTGCCACGAACAGGCCGAAGCGTAGACTCACCATGAACGGGCCGAAGTTTAGCACGAAGCCATCCAAAAGCTGCCAAGAGCTCTGCCCCCACCTGCCAAGCATTCTCCGTACAAATACAACCTGCCCCCAATTCGAAATGTCCGAGTTGAAAGCAGCAACCTGCAGAGGCATGCGAAGGGCATTCGAAGACATAAGCTTCCCACGGCTTCCCATAGCCCAGACCCCATCATAGCTTAGCTTCCCCCATGAAACACACATTCCGCGGTCGACATCTTGAAGTCTTGCGAAAAGAAACGGTGCGAGGTACGGCGACTACGGCGAGAGCCTCCAAAAGAACTGCCAAACCTCATCCACATCCCCACATTGCCACATGAATCACATGAAGGGCAACAAGGGCAACAAAGATAAGAAAAGGAAGAACCGTGGACTCCGACTCCACCCACGCCAACCGGCACAAAGGATGACAAAGGTAGACAAGCCTGACCACCCACACCGCCCCCCACGTGCAAACCAGAAGTCCCGACCCAGACTGACCCTACCTGAAGTCGAAGATCCTTATAAAAAAAAAAAAAGCGCCGAGCGCGCCACAACAACCCCACATGAAGGGAAACTAAATGAGACAAGGACTGACAGGTCAAAAAAAGATCAAACACAGATACGAGCAAGAAACACGAGACCCAACCTGACATTGGAAACCACTCTGAGAGCTCTTTATGGGGAGTGGAATGGGCATCCATGGGCAATCCAAACTCCAAACGACATGGAAGAAAGCGTGACCCCTCAGGTTTGACAACTGAAAGGTCTTGAAGCTTCCGGCACTCCACCACACCAGACGCACGGCTGACCCTCCACCTTGTCAAAGAGACTCAATTTTCTGGCCGTTGAACGATTTTGTGATCTGTGCTGCTGGCCTTGAGTCCGGCAACTTGCGTGTAAGGTCGGCCATCAAAGCTTGACAGGCAACTGGTTTTGTCCTGCCAAACCATCACTTCACGGCATTTAACTGCTAGGCAACATGGGGCTTGTACTACCACCTGAATATACACTTCCTTTCCTTGAGGGCATTGCAGCCGCTTGATTCGCGCTTCAGGCAGGTGACATCGCCAAAGTCTCTCGTGCGTGGTGCCTGCGACAAGGATGACCGCACAGGGATAAAGCGCTGATAAAGCCAAACTGGCTCATTTGCAAGCCAAACCAATGGCTGATGCCTTATCACAGCCTGCAACGTCGACAGTGGCGGCGGTCTGAGTGAAGCAAGAAGTGGAAAACTTCCACAAGCGTGGCAACTCATTGCATCATAGTGAAAGACATTGTAAGAGATGACAGGCGGTGGAGGATTATCGGATAAGAGCAGCACGACGTGGCGAGTGGCATATGCCTGTGACGTGTGCGAGATGCACGCTGTTCTCTCCTACATGGCATGATTTGCTTCAGGCCGTCTCAAACTACGGCGCTCGGAGGCTTCAAGCTGAGCCCAGCACCGGGCCCTGTCCGTTGACAAGGAAGTCCAGCGCAACGCACTTCGCAAACGGATCGTGAGATGTGCAGGCCCTGGGCAATGCCAGCAGATACGCGGCACTGCCAAAGGCACCTCAATGCAACCTCGACGTCTGAGGTTCGAGCACTCCACCGCACCAGGCGCAAGGCTGCCCGTTAATCTTCGTGGTACGGTAGGTTGCGTTGGGACTACCGTCCATGCTGCCTTACAAGGCACAGCAACTGAAACAGCGCATGATCAAGGAATCAAGATATGAATGAAGGCATGGTGCTGAGGCAGTCCAGCTTGTCCGTGATGGAACCGCAGCCCGTAGCCTCAGAGGTGTACCCCCATGCAACGAGGGAATGCACCGGCCCAGCTTTCTGCTTGGGAAGCGACCACGCTGTTGAGGCAATGCTGGCCGGCGCTGACCTCGCAACGTCGCACCGACAAACATGCACAGACATCATTAAGCAAGGCCCATGCCATGGCACACGAGTCCACCACCGGAGCCGCATTAGCGGCATTTGTCACATATGTGATGTCTAAAACAGCAGGAAGGCATGTTGACTTCACCAACTTGCGAAAGTGAGGACGCACTCCCATCTGGGCACATGTTAGGCAGTGGTTATATAGAAGCACCGAACATGGAGCGTGTTCACACACACACACAACGAGGTACATTTCAACCAACGTGCCGAAGCCTTATTCCCCCAACACCTTGAAATTGGAGGATCTCAGCTTTCCTTTGCAAGTGCGCACCAATCATGCCATTTACCTGTACAGCGCACAAGCACCGCTGTATTGCTCATGCATATTGGCTCAATGGTAAGTCTATCTTTCGCTTCCCCCGAGAAACGGCACTGAAAACAGCCAACTTGATCACGAACCTTAAATGTTTAAAGGCGTGCCAGTTGCACCTCGTGCTGAGCGCCCGCTGCGACCGCTTGGGAAAACTGCTCGTTAGTCTCCTTGTCAGCGTCCCAAAGAACAGCGATTGTGTACGGCATCCAGGTCACGGCCTTGACCGTGTCCATCGAAGCCGGCTCGCACTCGCAGATGGCGTGCCCGTACACCTCTCGCAGATGCCCAAGTCCCAAAAACCGAACTTCACTCGAGCCGGCTTGTTACCTGGAACTCGGTGTCGCAGGAAGCCGCTTGCTTCCTGGCAAAGCTTTTCATGCTCGCACCGAACTGTCACCTTTGCACCTTTGCATACCTTTGCCCACCGGCCGGAGGCACACGTCACAGCTGTCAAGCTCTCCGACAGCGGCCGATTTGCACTTCAAGCCACCTGTCACCACCGTTTTGCTGCCGATCGTTGGGTAGACCGGCATATGCCTCCTCCCGCAGGCTCACCCCTGCGCCTTGGGAGCCACAGTATTCTGTGCAGCTGGCGAACTGCTCCTGAAGCTGCAGCAGGGCCTGCCCTGAGACATGCTGGGACGTGATTTCAGGGCTCCTTGATCGAGGGCACCAGGACCTTGCAGAAGCCGCAGGTCTTGCCTCAAGTCGGAAGCAAGTTTTTGGTGGAGTCTAGTCTTGCAAGGTCAGCACTTGAGCCCAAGGCCCACTTTCATCCATGTGGGGTTTGGGTGTCCACACTGCACCTGGGCGCTGACAGTGATGGCCACGGCCCTTCAATGCAGACTCTGTAGACTCTTATGACTCTTATGACTCTAAGCACATCTGGGCTGTCGAACCGTTTGATGGTAGCCATGTGCCTCGATTTGACTCGGCAGCTGCACGGCGGCCGGTTGGCCTTCCTTGCACGCTGCACAAGCCAGCACTAAAAAGTCCTCGCATGTCCGCAGCACTGAATTCGCACCTTGTCACATGATGCCCTGGAATAGAGCGCGGGGCCTGGAAAAACAGGCAAACACATCACATGGCAGGCACACATGCATCACCAATTAAATGCCAAATTAAATGCCAAATTAAATGCCAAAGAACACAAGAACACAATGGATGAATCAAACTGTGCTCCAGCCGAGCTGCTGAGCTGCGTATGGAAAGCGTGTCCTGAACTGAACCAAGCTGGAGGCTGCAAGATGCTGCAAGAGGTCACGCATCCGCACACGGTGTGGAGGGGTTTCGGTCTTGGCTTCTTGGCTTCTGGCTTGGCTTCGCTTGGCGCAAGGTTTGGCTTGGCTCAAGATTTGGCTTGAGCTGGCTCGAGTGGAGAGGGGAAGGAAGCGGGGAGAGGAGGGAAGCGTGAGAGGGTGGTGAGGGGGTGATTCATATTGTTCTTGATGAAGTTCTTGTGGATCACATGATGTCGTGCGCTGCAAGCCTTCTGCACATTGTGATCTCCCAGTCCTTCAAAAGGTGGTTTTTGCTCTCCGGGCTTTAATGTCGGGTTTGGAAGGATTCCTCGCTTCCTCGCTTCCTCGCTTCCTCGCTTCCTCGCTTCCTCGCTTCCTCGCTTCCTCGCTTCCTCGCTTCCTCGCTTCCTCGCTTCCTCGCTTCCTCGCTTCCTCGCTTCCTCGCTTCCTCGCTTCCTCGCTTCCTCGCTTCCTCGCTTCCTCGCTCGCTTCCTTCCTTCCTTCCGTCCTTCCGTCGTTCCGTCCTTCCGTCCTTCCGTCCTTCCGTCCTTCCGTCCTTCCGTCCTTCCGTCCTTCCGTCCTCCCTTCTTCCCTACCTCCTAAAAAACATGCGCCACTCTTCCATCCTTCCTTTCCCATCCATCGTTTCCCTCCCATCCTTGCTTTCCTCCTTTCCTGCCTTCCGTCCTCAACAAAAAACCACTGTGACGGGAAACCGCGACTGCCCGGGAATGTCCGGGTATGCCCGGCTATGCCCGGGTATGACCAGGTATGCCCTTCTATACCCGGCTATTCCCGGCTATGCCCGGCTATGACCGGCTATGACCGGGTATAACCGGGTATAACCGGGTATGACCGGGTATGACCGGGCACGGGTTTGACCGGGTATGATCGTGACCGAGTATGACGAGGCATGCCCGTTATGACCGGTATGACCGGGTGTGACCGTGACGGGGCGGGCGCATTAAATCAAACAACTTGAAAATTGAACTCCTCAAACAATACGGGCGGGGGTGGGAAGAGAGGGCACTGCAGACTCCCTCCCGAGCAAATTGCAAACATGATCTTCGTATGATGGGTTTATATGGGTTCGGAAAGGATTCATATCGGTGTTGAATCAGTTTAGGAGCAGCTCGAGCCAAGCCCTGCCAAGCCAAAACGGGGGCTAAGCCGTACCCAAGCCTTGAACGAAAAGCCAAGCAGAACCTAGGGCAGAACAAAAAGACGAACCAAGCTGAGCTAAAGCCGAACCTAGACGAAAAATCAAGGAGCCAAACCAAGAAACCTAAAAAGAGGAGCCAAGCTGAGCCAAGGCGTGCCATACCAAAGAAAGACTGAAGTTGCCCGGGGGTACGACAAGAGGAGCCAAGCCGAGCTAAGCCACACCCAGGAAAAAACTCCGGCCCTCCGCACACACCCGGCACATGTCTGACGGCCTGCACCATTGACGGCGTAGTCGTATGGCTCGCACAGGTTGGGCGATCCGCTGTTGCACTGCCTGGTGGAAAGTCACACATGGGTGGCAGCGCAGGTTTGTAGCACACGCCGTGAGAGGCTGGCCCGCCACCGCACCAAACGCAGGGCTCACCCTTGACCTGCGACAGCACGTCAAGGCGCTTGGCTTGGGCCATGGAGCCGGATGCCAATTGGAAGGCAGGAGGATGCAAGAGGCCTTGAAGCCTGCGATGAACTCGTAGGGACGGCCTTCCTTGCTGCTCACGCAAGTATCCATGTCCTGGCATCACAGAACCATTACAGCCGACTTCCCATCTCCAGAAGAAGTAGGAAAGCATGCAGGGATCACCCGAATGAGATGGCAGCCGGTCTCCGCATTCCTGGCACATGGTAAAGGATGACAACGCCAGAGACAGATCTGCTGCTGCTCTGACACGTTGTACTGTGGAAGCTAGGGCTCGGGGCTTGAGGCAAGCCATCTCCTCTGCTGGGAAAGCCATGCTTTGGGCCTCATGTGTCACAATCGGAAAGCTCCAGGCGTGCTAGAGCGCCGAACAAAAAAGAAAGCAGACGGCACAACCTGGCTTCCTCAATGGTCTCAGGCAGGCACATGGCACTGGGCAACGGTTGCAGACACCGCCTGAATACGAGGGACATGTGCATCATGACAGCATGTGGCATGTGCCCGCATGCGCTTTCAAGACTGACAGCCCTCTGGGACGAAGACGGTCACGTGAGGGAACACCTTCGGAACATGTTTGTCCACGTCGCGTCGACATGCCACACATGCTATAGCAACACGCCAGGCCTTAGTCGCCCCTTTGGTGAGGTAATCAAAGGGCGCGCACTTGAAGCTTCCACCATCCGTGCAGGACCTGAGACGTCTGTCTTTCAAAGCAAACTCTTCATCCGTATCGAATCTCAGATTGCGGCGTGCCACCGCACCACACGCAAGGCTGCCCGCTGATCTTGAAGCCTCCGAAAGAAGCGTCGGAGCCGTCGACGCTGCCTTGGGCTGTTCTTGCTGCCGGCGGAAAAAGGGGGGGCTGGGCGGCTCTTTTTGGCGGGGATGCGGGGTGTGTGTTTTTTGCCCAGTGTGGGGTGCTGGTTTTTGCCCGGGTGCCGAAATAAGAAATAGGAAAACTTCTGTATATTCTCTAGAGTTTCTCTATTGCTATATGTACTAAATGAAATATAGATATACATATATGTACAGGGAAAGCCTCAAATTTCTCCAAACGTTACAAGGAACAACTGCTTTCTCTATGCTATGGTATAGTTAGGAAGCTCCGCGCACTCTCTCTTTTGATAGGCAAACCTTTTTCTCGATGTCGTAAAGTAACTCAATAATCTCTATCTGTGACTCGCCAAGCCTATGCTTCATCAGTATATATCATGCCAAATCTAGTTTATAACGGTAGCGAGAACAAACACCATTCCTGTAGGCCAACCTCCATTTCCACGTTTTTAGGCAAACCTCCCTATTGCACAAGGAAAACGCAAATTTCATCTCTTGCTTGTATGGTAGGTTTGGCAAGGATCCACAGCCACAGTGGGTTTTGAAGCAGCTCTTCGTGGTTCCTCTGTTCCTGCATGTTTTGGTAGGAACAGGAAAATGCAAAACCTCCCTTGTCTCTACGTTCTACGAAAACCTCAAAACTTCCTCCATCGTCCATAGTGCAACTCCGGTTGGATGAGAGCCCGAATTTCGGATCTGTTTTAGTGCCAACCTCCATTTCGTTTTGCAACTGGCGAGCGCCCCGCTATCCCCCTTCCAAATGGACAACGATTTGCAGACTGCGGGCTGGAAAAGGATATGGATGTTGAAGCAAAGGATTCATATTTGGTTTTGAAGCAGTTCCTCTTCAAGGCATGATGTTCTTTCAACCTGGCAAGGCTTAAGAGTGGGCAGGGTGTTGTTACAAGCATACCGAGTTGTTTGGCTACGGGCACGGGCCAGCTCAGTCACTCGCTCACTCATCGGACCGCCCCGAACGAAAAAGACATCCAGAACAAATGAGCACCCGCAAGAATAGCGTCTTCTTGCTGCGCAATGTACAGAGCAGTGTAAACAATGCGGTGTGTAGCGGACTGTCATGCTGATGCAGTGTACGTTTCGTGCGACAAGCCCGCGGCGCGTACTTCTGAAAAAAACGGCACGTCAAGCGATCTCTGAGGTCACCAAGTGCAAGGCTGAGGCAGGCCAGCTTGTCGGTAATCGCCATGCATCCCCGCGACTGAGCAGGCACGACACGTGTGTCAAAACCAACACACGGCAAAATCTGCTTGCCTGCACGGTCAGGCAGCCCAGATTGTCCTGGGATCAGATCGGGCACCCCAGTAGTTCTGCAAAGGCTTCCTGCAGAATGATCTCCCATGTTTGCCAGGCGGCCATCTTCGGTTCAGGAAGATCCAGAACAGCCGAGTGCACATGAGGATGTGCTTTGACCGCACCACCCTGCGAAGAGCAATCACGGCCCGGGGACTGTCCTTCAAAAAGCCAACACTAGCCCCAACACTAGCCCCAACACTGGCCTCACACTCAGCCACAATGGGGTCTGTGTCGAAGCCTCAGCGATGCCCCGGCAAACAATTCAGCCGACAGCACATGGGCCAGCACGCATGCAAAATTGTGCGAGCAGTTTTGGATCCTCTCCATGCAGTCCAGACACTTGTGGTAAACGCATAACCCTCTCCTCAGCGGCAAGACGCGGAGCGGCTGCACATTGTGGAACCACATGCCAAGTCGGGTCTTGCTTTCCAGGGTGCCGTTCATCTGGAGATCATAAGCTTCGCAGTGTGGGCCCTCGCTGTTGCAATTCCTCATTGCGCGAACTCACAGAAGATCTCAAAATCTCTCAGGCACAGAAAAGATGGCTCTGGCCTTCCGTGGCACCACACGCATGGCTGACCCTTCACCTGACGACTGAACACTGAAACACACTGAAACGCAAGTCCTTCAAGGAACCGGCATGGCAGAGCCTTGCGGCCGACAAGAGTCGCGTCGGGGCGCCCGTCGACGCTGGCCAGGCATTTGAAGGCATCGGTGAGCCTGTGACAGTGTGACCGCAAATGGAAGGGCTTGAAAAAAGGGTCGGCTTGATGTCCACATCACCCTGCGGCTCAGGCGTGTTGCAGCCGGCGTTGTCTGCGGAGAGGCACTGCAGGTCCTTCATCTCAATATGACCCTTCCCCTGCACATGCGTGATGAAAAATATGTACTCCATACCTCCATACTAATGACCCCGAAGTCGGACCGATGAGGCCGCCGCCACGTCGGCACCAATCACGTGCACAGACTCCTTCCACATCCCACCACATCTTTCGGCTGCACGCGATGTTTTTATACGGCTTGCCTTTAGCGCTGCCACAAGGTAAAATTCCCCACAGCCCTACAGTCTGCCCTTCGCCACTGCAACCATGAATGATAAAGTACGGCGCTTCGGACGTTCCGGCCTCATGAACTAGATCTGCTTCGTTCGTGCCAAAAACCTTTTGTTGCGCTTGCATCCTTTGAAACAGACTCTATGGCAACACAGCGTCCTACTGACATATTCGCATATATACCAACAACACATACACTGTTCATATACACGTCAGGAGCAACTCGACAACAACAACATTAACAACTGTTCAGGCTTCCATGCATGACCTTCCATTGTTCTAAACATACCACCATGCACTTGCTCTCTGGATGTGAGTTGCTCTCTTTGTCCATGGTTCGGTTTCATTATGTTTCATCCGTCAGAGTCAAGCTCTGCAGCCGGAGCTGAACCCTGCGACCCTTCGCCGTCTCTAGCCTTTCATGGACAGAACATCAACATGCAAAAGGTTTGTGCGAAAGAACGCGATGGAACAATGCAACGAGGTCGGGGATGACCGGTGCCCAAAACTTCTATCGCTGTAAGCAAAATTTGCTTGAAATGTGAAAGCCACTCACGCATGGTCACAGACTTGTCTGTGCTGTTCGTGGCGCCAAATGGAAGAAATAGCCTATGCCCACAACAGCCGGGTCTACTCATGTCAGCAGTTGCCCATACTTGCCAACTTCACACACAGCTTGCACATCATGTCCTAGCCAGGTCTTCAACCTCACTCCTTGTTCTACTTCGACCTCGTGATTTCTTCAGGGCTTCCGCCGGAGTCTGTCAACAACACACCACAAACAAATCAGACGCCACTTGTTCGTAGCACCATCACAGCGAGAACAGGGTACGCAAAACATCGCAAAACTACTTCTCCAGGTGAGGTCCAGGACTGACTTGTTGCTTCGGTCCTTTATTGGCAGATCACATTCGCACACAGGAGCGATGTTCTTCGGGAACTCTGCAGTGCAGCTCATCTCCGCCCTCAGGCAAAGCGATGATCCAGAATCTGGTTCGGCTTTTTCTTGCGCGTGAAAAGAACTGAGGAGTTTAAAAGCCTTTGAGAGGCGTACCCAACGTCACAGCCTGGCTTCTGCAAGGAAGCAACTTGAATGAGCAGAGGTGGGCTGCGTGGCACTGCGTGGTACCCTCTCAGACCTCTCAGCTCCCTGCTGTGCAGATTTCCCTGGAAAGCCTTCTTGCAGGCCAACCCTCCTGCAGGAAATGTCGCAACCCATCTGTGGCCATGGGTGCAGTCTACGAGCCGAAACAAGAGCCAAGCCCGGGTTCTCCTTGTGCCTGTGCGAGATGACACGGAGCGATTGAAACACATGCGAGAAATCTCAGGACCTTTCCCGTATTTGTGCCTGGCAGTACTTCTCGCATGTGAGGTAGGAAGTGGCAGCCTGCAAGTCTTAACATGCGAGATCATGTCTACTCCGTGATACTCCGTGATACTCCGTGATACTCCGTGTATCTCCAAGACAAGCGAAGGCACCTCCGGGGCCACCAGGACCTGGCAAAAGCCGCACGTCTTGCCTCGGAGCAGGGCAACCAATTCGCCACACGGCTCTGCGCACTTTGGGGCACCCTCACGGCCCTCACGGGCCAACAAGAACTTTGCCACTGGCTGACACCACGCCAGAGCGGGCTCGGCTTTCCACAGTCCACCTTGAAGAGATGCTGTCAATCTTTGGTCCTAGTAACTCTTAACTAGTAAACCTGTGCTCCTCATTGAGTTCTTCCAAGTCTGAGCTCCATGCACCAGTGGTTACACCAGCCATTGCAACCTCAGAAAAAAGCCAGCGACATCAGAAAAGCCAACAGAGTGCTGTTGAAGATCAATTGCTTAGAGACCCCAAGTCAAGATTTGCAGACGGTCTGAAGATGTCTGAAGATGTCCAAGGTTAGTGCCGCGGAGGTCAGCTTGTAGTTCTCGACAGGTTTGCCGCCCTGGGTCAGTTCGGCTTGAAAAACTTGAGATGCCCCTCTGCTGACAGACCCCAAATGCGGCTCAAAATGGAAGGGTTTGCTACACCGGGACATTGGGCTGCTACCAGTAAATCACACTTCCTGGTTTTGTTATCTCTTTGCTTCCTCTCCGTCTTTCCTTCTTCTGAAGAAGGACATCCAGGAGCGCCATGGACCCTATCCTTGTCCTCCTCCTCTCTGTTTTGGCGCACAGCTTGGGATTCCTTCCCCCCAGTTCGCAGGAGCTAAGAGTCTGGACCTCCTCATGGACCTGCTCTCCTAAAGCCCGTTGACAGAGCCTGGATCCAGCCACCCATGTTTTCTTGCCTCCTTTAAATTATAGATGTTGTTGTTGGATCTTCGACTGACTGCTTTATTTCGCTTGTTCTTTATGTAATTTATGTATGTTCATTTATGAGCTTTTCGTTTGCGTTTTCGCTTTCTGATGCTTTTCCTTTCGTTGGGGCTTGGACCATTGGCGAGAGAACCTCCGCACGCCTCCCGTGCCCCACTAGGCTCTCTATCTCTTTCTCTTTCTCTGTGGCTGTCTGCTTCCTGTGGGCGTTTTGAATCTGACCCACTTATCCCGCACCGGATGGGCCTGCGGCCAGGAGAATATTTTTTCATATCTCTCATTATGGGATTGGTTGGGGCAGCACAAAAGCACTGGAACAACTCCATTTAGATACCCGGAACCCTAAACGGAGTCGAGGCTAAAACCCTGAACCCCAGAAAGCCCTAAGCTTGAAAATCAAGATATTACCTGGTGGTGGCAGGGGGTGCAGGAAAATCGAAAAAAGGGTGCGAAGGCCTTGAAACCAAAGCCACAACCCTTAAACCTAAAAACGCAACCGTAAAGAGGAAACCCTAAAGCCTGAAACCGTAGCCAAAAAACCCTCGACCATCAAACCTCAGCCCTCAAAACCTTTGCAGCCTTTGATGGTTTAAGAACTTTAAATGCTGCAAACACTTAAAAACCCCTCAATCTAGCCATAAACACCCCCAGCCCAGAAAAACCCTAACCTCGACAGTTTAGCTGGGGTGGTAGGAGGCCCATTTCGCTGGTGAGTCGGAATTCGTTGGGGTGGTGGGGGGGACGACACCGCCAGTGCTTGAAAGAGGAATTGTGCTGGAACCACCCGTGCTTGAATCAGGATTCGCGCTTGACTCGCGAGTGCTTCATCTGCAGGTATCGCCACTGCTTGAATGATGGCGTGCTTGAATCGCGGCCAATGCTTGAAGCGGGCTTTTACCGGCCCAAGCTACTCTCTTTCTCTCCCTCCGTCCCCGGATCCCTTGTCCTCACAAGCTGCGGTGAAGAAGTTCTGCTCGTGGTTGAAATCGTAGGCATGTCCTGAAAGCCAGTTGAGCCCCGCGAGTGCGTATTGTCGATCGACATTCAACGGCTTCGCATGCGTCCTTCACCGTGGGTGGCGAACTCGTAGGGCTCACAGAGGTTGGCATTGTTGGTAGTGCAAGGCCTCAGTCACGGGCCATGGGGCTCGTAGTGAAGCTTGATACTATGCAGTGCTGCTTCTGCAAGCACTGAGGCTGTCGGCAGTCCACCGCACCACACGCACGGCTGACCCTCCACCTTTTGACATGGCCGTATGCACGAGGTTTGTTTGATTTTGTCATCTGTGTTGCTCTCTTCTGCTGGCCTTGAGTCCAGCAACCATGGTGTATGGCCGGCCATCAACGCTGGAAAGGCAGGTCTTTTGATCCTGAAGACACGCTCGCTCCGCTCGCAACTGCTCTACAAGACAGAAGCTGCTAGCCAGGATGTAAAGCAAACTTCATCAAACTTCCTTGATGGTGTTGCAGCCACTCTCTTCGCGCTTCAAGCAGCTGACATCGCCAAAGTTTCTCGTGGATGGTGCCTGCGGCAAGGATGACCGAGCAGTGATAAAGCACTGAGGAAGCCAAACTGGCTCATTGGTGAAGCAATGCCTTATCACAGCCTGCAACGTCGACAGTGAGGTGCGTCTGAGCGAAGCAAGAAATGGAAAACTTCCACAAGCATGGCAACTCATTGCATCAGAGTGTAAGACATTGTAAGAGATGACAGGCAGTGGAGGATTATCGGATAAGAGCAGCACGACGTGGCGAGTGGCATATGCCTGTGACGTGTGCGAGATGCACGCTGTTCCCTCCTACATGGCATGATTTGCTTCAGGCCGTCTCAAACGGCGCTCGGAGGCTTCAAGCTGAGCCCGGCACCGGGCCCTGTCCGTTGACGAGGAAGTCCAGTGCAACGCACTTCGCAAACGGATCGTGAGATGTGCAAGCCCTGGGCAACGCCAGCAGATACGCATGCACTGCCAAAAGCACCTTGATGCAACCTCGACGTCTGAGATTCGAGCACTCCACCGCACCAGGCGCAAGGCTGCCCAGCAATCTTCGTGCTACGGTAGGTGGCGTTGGGGCTACCGTCCATGCTGCCTTACAAGCCACGGCAACTGAAACAGCGCATGATCAAGCAATTATATTTTTCCAAGACATAGTGCTGAGGCAGTCCAGCTTGTCCGTGATGGAACCGCAGCCCGTAGCCTCAGAGGTGTACCACCCCCATGCGACGAGGGAATGGACCAGCCCAAATTTCTGTCTGCTTGGGAAGCGACCACGCTGTTGAGGCATTGAGTGTTGGGCACCTCGCAACATGACATCGACAAACATGCACAAAACATCACCCGCACTGGCCACATGAAATCCATATGAGAACACCAAGCCAAGATGCCACAAGACGAAAGTGGCTAAAGCTTGAGGGTTGTGGGATCAAGCATTACCATGTTTGTCCTGGTCCATGTTGTTAATGAAGTACGTGGGATAGGACTGTTGTCCACGCCCGGAAATGTGGACTAGCACCACCCAATGTACATCTCCGCAAACTCATTGCGGCAGATTCCCGCCAGCATGGATGCCACTTGATCGAGCTGTTCGATTAGGTCTTAACTCGTCGCCCCAACAATGAGACCCGCAACCTGGTCATGCGTCGGCATCCAGTCTCAGATATAGGGTCGTTCTCTGAAGTGTTGGATCAGAACTGCTGGTAATTAGTCTGAGAAATTGGTATTTGTTGCATCACATGAGACCCAACGCGTCACCGGGTCATCTCTCAACCGGGCCATCTCTCAGTCTGACCAGGTGTGCAAGGTTGGCAGCGTGTGGGTTGCTGCTTGGTTGCCTACCACTGAAAAGTGCCCGAACCGCCTCTGGCACAGCAAGTGCTTGAGCAAACGCCGCGTTGGTGTCCTCGTCGCTGAAAGCATGAACAGCGATCGTGTAAGTACAGCATCCAGATCACAGCCTTGAACTGGTTGGTCAGCGGCTCGCACTCGCAAATTGCGTGCCCATACACCTCGCAGATGCCCATGTATCAAACCGAACTTCAGCGGAGCCTGCTTGTTACCTGGAACTCGGTGTCGCAGGAAGCCGATTGCTTCCTGGCACAGCATTTCATGCTCACACCGAACTGTCACCGTTGCACCTTTGCACACCGGCCGGAGGCACACGTCACAGCTGCCAATGTCTCCAAAGGCGGCCGATTTGCACTGCAAGCCACCTGTCACCACTGCTTTCCCTCCTCGCACGCCAAGCCCTGACACACCCTGCGTGCCTTGGGAATTACAATATTCCTGGCAAGTGGCGAACTTCTCCTGAAGCTGTGGCGGGTCTGCGCTGTGCTGGGACATGCTGGGACATGATTTCTGAGCTCCTTGATCGAGGGCACCAAGACCTTGCAGAAGCCACAAGTCTTGCCTCAAGTCGGCGAGCGGAAATCATCTGCAGTTCTGCCATGTCTTGCGCACAAGGTTGCGGCGACAGTAAATACTAGGCTCTTGGCCCACTTTCATCCAAGTTGGGTTCGGATGTCCACACTGAACCTGAGTGAGGTATGTCAAGAGTGGCAACCTCATGTGTCGAAGTTTCGCCACAAGCAGAAAAGGAGTCTGTCTGAGCTGTCGAGCCATTTGGTGGTAGCCGTGCAACTCTAGACGACTTGGCAGCTGCACAGGGCCCGGCTGGCCATCCTTTAGCAGAACATGCCGAACAGATGCAATTCTCACGGTGTCCATCCGCACCTTGTCACAAGCTGCCCTGGTGTACAGCCCGGTGCCTCGGCAAAATGTGCTTTTTGCAGGCAGACTTGGAGGCCCAAAAAGTCTCTCTTCAACATGGGGGTTGAGGTGCCCTTGTCTTGGATGCGTCCCGTTGTCTCCATCCATGCAGGTGAATCTGGATGGGGAAGGCCGGTTCATTGGTCCCCAAAATTTCTCCCCCCCCCCCTTTTGGCTTCCTCTTCAGGCCGGGGTCAAGCCGGGGTCAGGGCCCCTGCCAGCTGCCCCTGTTCCGCCCCCTTCCGAAGAGGGCCCCCCAACTCTCTCTCTCTCTCTCTCTCTCTCTCTCTCTCTCTCTCTCTCTCTCTTTCCTTTTCGTTTACATTCATGCAGGGTCGGTGTGGTCTCCTGTTGTTGTGGCTCGGCTTTGTCACGCGATATCTCTCTCTTCATGTAGGGTCGGTCTAGGTGTCGCCTGCCAATTATGGAAATTTGTTTCACATTTGTCACTTTTCTTTGGTTGTCCTTTGCGTGTGGCGACCCGCGGCATGCAAGGTTGTCGCAAGCTGTCTCCAAGCAGATCCTCGGTACAAATCTCATCGCACCTTGTCAGATCTTAGGAACGACTCCTTGACAAATGGGCATCATCCCGCCCTACTTCCCGGAATCTTCCGACGTTTGCGCATGCCGAAATGCCGAAAGCCCCCCGCAAGCCGCCTAGGTCTTGAAGTACTGCCGACAAATTTTGTAACCGGCTGCCTTTGTGCCTGTCAGAGGGCGTGAGGTACGTAGCCCGCACTGCCTTTTCATGTCTTTTCTGCCCAATGCAGCTTCCGTTTTTCCAAGCCGCCTAGGCACTCGGCAGTTTTTCCGGAGGTGCCAAATGTTCTACAAGTGCGTTTGACATGATTACTGTTGGGGACCCTGCTGTCTTCACACGCTCTGTTGAGACATTTCATTTGCTCGCAGTACTTGCAAGAGCAGACATAAGCACCGCAGGGGGCGGGGGAGCGGGGGGGGCGGGAGCTGCCACCCTCATGACTTGTTTTATCCAAATCCAGGGAGCCCCTCCTTCTTTCTGGCCATTTGGCTTGTGGAAGGTGGTTCAGATCCAACTCCTTGTGCTCAGGAGTATGATCTGTTTGCATGAGGAAAGGTGGGGCCCGGAGACTAGCGACCATCCACCAAAGGAAACTCAAACCAAAGCAAAGAACACAATTTGAACACAAACCAAAATCGAGAAACGACCGACTCAGCCCGCAGAAGTTGCGTGGCCACTGCGTTGAAAGCCCCCACTCCGGCCGAGCTGCTGAGCTGTGTAGCAAAGGCATGTCCTGGCCAAGCGATCCAAACTGAAGGCTGCAAAAAGTCCACACACCCTGCAAAGTCTGACGGCCTGCCCCATTGACGGCGTAATCGTATGGCTCGCACATGTTCGGCGATCCGGTGTTGCAAATCCTGGTAGAAACTCACACATGGGTGGCAGCGCAGGTCTGTCGTGCACGCCGTGAGAGGCTGGCCCGCCACCGCACCAAACGCAAGGCTCACCCTTGACCTGCGAAAGCACTTCCAGGCGCTTGGCTTGGGCCATGGGGGATGCCAAGTGAAAAAGTGAAAAAACAGCAAGAGGCCTTGAAGCCTGCGATGAACTCGTAGGGGCGAGCTTCCTTGCTGCTCACGCAAGTAGCCATGTCCTGGCACCATAACGACCAGAATCTACCGTTGCGAAGCCGACTTCCCAGCTTCTAAGCTTCCAAGACAAGACCAGGAGAAGAAGGAAAGCATGGAGGGATCACCCGAATGTTGTTGCAGCCTGTCTCCGCAGACCTGGCACACAGCTGCGAACCCCTGCAGCCCCCCAGGCAAAGTCAGCTTTAGATGGAAGACAGAGAGAGAAGGAAACGACTTGCATTGAGAAGTATAGAGACAAGCTTTTGCGTTGCCACGTGAAGCTTCTAAGAGGTGTTGAGGGCCGAGCTTGAGGCAAGCCGTCTCTTGTTCCGGGAACTTGCGGCTCTCGGCCTGATGTGCGTTCAGGACATCTTGCGCTGTCTCGAGCTTCCACGGCACAACCTGGCTTCCTCAATGGTCTCAGGCAGGCACATGGCACTGGGCAACGGTTGCAGACACCGCCTGAATACGAGGGACGTGTGCATCATGACAGCATGTGGCATGTGCCCGCATGCGCTTTCAAGACTGACAGCCCTCTGGGACGAAGACGGTCACGTGAGGGAACACCTTCGGAACATGTTTGTCCACGTCGCGCCGACATGCCAGACATGCTACAGCAACACGCCAGGCCTTAGTTGCCCCTTTGGTGAGGTAATCAAAGGGCGCGCACTTGAAGCTTCCACCATCTGTGCAGGACCTGAGACGTCTGTCTTTCAAAGCAAACTCTTCATCCGTATCGAATCTCAGATTGCGGCGTGCCACCGCACCACACGCAAGGCTGCCCGCGGATCTTGAAGCCTCCGAAAGAAGCGTCCACGGAGCCATCGACGCTGCCTTATTTGGGCTGCGCAGAAAATTACGCCATTCTTGCGAACCCGTCACAGGCCGTTAAGACACCTCTGAAAGCTCTGCAATCACCGAGTGCAAGGCTGAGGCAGGACAGCTTGTCGGTAATAGCCATGCATCCCGCGGGCTGAGCAGGCAACATGATTCAAAGCAAACATAAGCCAAATACAGTGACTACAGCTTGCCTGAACAGTCAGGCAGCCCAAGTTGTCCTGAGATCAAGCCAAGATGGCAAGTTTCGTGAAGTTGTACTGTGCTTCTTTGTCGCACACCCTGATGCAAAGCAAAACATACTGTTAAAATATGCCACGCGGCCATCTTCGGTTCAGGAAGACTGAGGACAGCCGAGTGCACATGAGGATGCGCTTTGACCATGCCGGCCTGACCGAGCAGCCAAACTCAGGAATGTTCACCCCAACATAGACGTGCGTATTAATGCAAAATCTCATGTTTCTGCTGCCACTCGCAAGACACCGGCGTTCGCAGCACGAAGGTACGAGCGATTAAACATAGATTCGGGATTGCAGATTGCACTGCGAGTATGAACATACGATGCATGACATCACAAACAAAAAGGGGACAAGAGTCCTTTCCATGGTGAACACCCATCGGGTTCGTTCGGCACTGCTACGCAGTCACCCAACACACAACACACAAAAGCACGTGCACGAGCTCACAGAGAGAGAGAGAGAGAGAGACACACACACACACACTAATCGGTGCGCAACTGCATGAACTCCTGCCTCCCTCCAGAACTCGTTGTGTCATGTGCTTGGATATCTTGGATCGGAAGAATATGATTCTAAGAAATCACTTAGGTTGCAGATTGCGGCAAACGTGCACTTTTTGCTGTGTGTCGACATGAGCCCTGATGTTTTCAAGGATTCTTGGGCTTGCACCATGAGGATATCACAGGGTGGCAGCATACACAGCATGTACGATCATGATGTCAGATTTTTTTTTGATAGCAGGTACGCTGGGCTGACCAGGCCCAGTATCACAAGCACACATCCAGTGTCTCCGTTTGCTGCCTCACTGGATGTGCAGCCTACACCCCCTGCACGAAGTTCTCAATAATCGTCTCCGAAATCGGCTTCTGGCACGTGATGGGCGTGACCCCCTTCGCCTCTTCTTTAAGGCGCTTCTCACACACACACACACACACACACACACTCCCGCGTTGCGGAACTTCACAACTTGACGAGTTGCATGGGGGGAGTCTATTTTGTTTCGGCGGCTCCGCCTTGTGCGTCTCTTTGGAGTTTTGTTCGGGGTTGTTTGTAAAGTGGTTCGTTCCATGTGGTGTTGACGGTAAAGTGAGGTGCTTGTAGCAGGTGGTGGTTGATAGACGTGCTGTGGGAGCAAATCGGAAAGTGGAGGTTGCTGTTGCCGACAAAGCCACACGCGTATTGAGAACCGAACTGATACGAGCCATTGCCTAAGTTATGTCCTGCAGGTAGATGCGTTACCACCAACGGTTGTGTACATCGGTTCTGAAACCGTCTTGAACATCACGAGAACATCACGAAACTCAACCTGAGTCAAAGCACGGTAACACAGGGCTGATCAGGCCCCGCTTCCAGCACAAGTGGATGGCTTCGCTAGATGCGTCCACTGTGTCTGCACCAACTCGGAAAATCATACACGGACACCGGACAAACCCACCCAGGCACCCGCCCACCCACCCACCAACCCACCAACCCACCCAGACACACCCACTCCCACGCACGCACGCTCGCGCGAGCGAGAGAGAGCACGCCCGCAATCACAGAGAGGCACAGGCGCGCCCACCCAGCAACCCACCCACCTGCCCGCCCACCCCGCCCGCACGCACGAACGCCACGCACCGGCCTCACATTGAGCCACCATGGGATTTTTGTCGAAGCCTTAGTGATGCTGGCACGTGCAAACATGTTCGACATCCTTTCCAATGCAACCCAGGGACTTGTTGCAAAGACATAGCCCTCGCCTCAGATTGGCAACAATGGCACAAAACTGGCACAAAGTATGAAAGATCACAGAAAAACTGCATCGACTTGTAAGCAAATCTTGCACTCCATGGCGCCGTTCATCTGCAAGTCATACGCTTCGCAAAGGCCGCCCTCGTTGTTGCAGTTCCTCACTGGGCGCACCCTTGTACACCTATGCCTATGCACACCCTTTCTTGCTCTTCAGCCCCAGCCTTCCGTTGCACCACACGCATGGCTGGCCTTTCACCTTTTCTTGCGCACTCTGAAGTGCACACTTTGTAACTCGCGAGAGACACTTCCGGAGAACACGGCAGCGCAGGGCCTTGCGGCCAAAGATGGTCGCGTTGGGGCGCCCGTCGATGCTGGCCAGGCACTTGAAGGCATCGGTGAGCCTGTGCTTGGAGCTTGGAGGGTCAGCCCAACACCTACATCACTCATCATCACTCATCATCACTCTGTGGCCCAAGCGTGTTGCAGCCAGCGTTGTCGGGGGAGAGGCACTGCACGTCCTGCATCGCGAGATGAACCGATTGCTGACGCCAGTGCTCCGAGCTGTGCATGCGGAATCATGCGGATGCTGGACAAAATGAGGTGGCCACGATGTCGGCGGCCACCACATTCTCAGAATCCTTCCACGTATTACATACTACATAGCATCTGCAATCCCAGCACGGCAACACTTTCTGCTGACCTTGATGGCTGCCACCTTGAACGAGTGCTTGGCGTAGAAGGTTCCGTGGTGCTGGCAGAGTATTTCGGTCAAAGGATGTCAAAGGCAAGAGCAAAGAACAAAGGGAGGCACTTAGGATCTTAGGACGGCACTGGGCCCTGTCCGTTCATCACAAGGTCAAACGGCATGCACAGTGATGTGCTGGCATCCGTGCAAGGCCTCAAACATTTCACACATGCAAGAGAGGACTCAAGTCGGTGACAAATGGAGCAGAGCACTGCACAGCTCCTTTGCATCTGTCACGCATCTGGGCAAGCCACACGCCACCACACCAAACACATGCCTCGCCCTGCACCTTCCAGGGGCCACAGCATTCAATGTAGCTTGGAAAACTTCATCACTTCTACTGCTTTCAGCAGGTTCACGGCACCTTGTACGGAGTATATCCCCAAGTAGCATTGGAACTCCCATCTTTGCTGCTCAGGCATGTTGCCATGTCCTGACAAAGCTTTCGGACAAACAACACACCACACACAACGTGTCGAAACACCGTTGCACTGCCCTTGCAGTCCCGAACGGACGCACAGCCACCCACCACGGGGCTCAGCTCGGCAATCTCAGCCTGGAGGGGTTGTGACAAGCACACACAAAGCACACAAAGCACACAAAGCACACAAAGCACACAAAGCACACAAAGCACACAAAGCACACAAAGCACACAAAGCACATCGCCGGAATTCTGAGAATCTTAAAGAAATTTTTTGAGGCCATTCTGAAGCCTCCAGAGGGCGCTCTGGCTGCCACCAGGTGTCTGTTTGGGCAAAGACAGCTGCCTGGCCTTCCTTCGTAGCAAAGAGAAAGCTGACGCAGTTGTAAGTTCCAAGAGCACAAAAAAAAAGATGTGCAAAAGAAGTCAGAATGTCAACAATTGCAATACTCTGACCAGGTCCTCGCAGGATGGTGTCTCAAAGACCCCGGAGGCTGTAAAGCTTCCGAACGCATGGTCCTGGGACAATGACAAGCTCAACCACAACATAGACTATCAGTGACTCACCACACACGGCCCTTGCACGACTAGAGAGAACAGCCCAAACAGACGATTTCTCTGCATGGGCTAATGCTCTGACGTGCCACATGCTGCAGCTACCTTCACGAGCAGAAGTCACGAGTCCTTGCCCGCCCCACGCATCAAGAAATCGAACGGCTCGCACATACTCACGCCGCCAGTGTGGCACAGCCTTGAAGCTTTGTCAGCCGGCTTGCACTGTACGCCCCTGCTGTGCAAACTTCAAAACCCTGTCAAACCTTGTAAAACCCTATGAAACCCTGTGAAACCCTGTGAAACCCTGTGTAACCCTGTGTAACCCTGTGTACCTCTGTCGAACCCTGCAAGCCTCAAAGCAAGCTATGTCATCGGCCCGGTCAAGGATGACTAAGGCTTGTGACTAAGGCAGACCTGAGGTCTCTGCCCCCCACCACACCAAACACATGGCTCATCATTCACCTTGTGGCAGAGCACAAGAATCACCAGAGGAAGAAGAAAATTATGAGGAATCAGAGAAAAGCAATTCACCAGCTGCTAGCCTTCAAACCAAAAACATCCTCTTTCTCACTGGCATCCTTGCTGCTGAGGCAGCTGAATCGATCCTGCCCCAGGACATGGCAACACATGGCAGCCTCTGAGCTCCACAAGGTCCACAAGTCTCTTCCAAAAGCTTTCTTGCTGCTGTCCTTCAGAGCAGCGCAGCCCTTCGGCTCCGCCCGGAGGCAGCTTTGGTCCTCAATTTAAACAAGTCGGACAGGTACGTCCTTCCTGGCTTCCTCTTCCTTGAGTTCTCCCCGTCGAGAATTTGAGCCCCCCCTTTCGAGTCCTGCGGGCGCACCATCGCGAGCTTGGCAGCCTGGTCCTGCCACTCACACTGTGATGTTGTCTCGCATACGGAAGGCCACAAAACTCAATTCGGCCTGGTTCTTTCGAACGTAACCTGAAAGCAAACGAACTGCGAAGCCTTTGATGAAAATTCTGACTTGTTTCGCCTAGAAGGTCAGAGGTACAGAATCACTTCCGAGTCTGAGCGCAGCACATTCAAACCCTGGGTTCGGCGTTGAGAAAAGGACATCTCCATACCAGACCTCGAGCCAAGACAGTTTAAAAATGATTGCCGCGAGAATGAGAACTTCGAAAAAAACACCTGCCTCACAGTACTTGTTCTCGGCTTGGAACTCAACTCCCTTGCACGAATCGGTGCAAAGAGCCTGGCAGCATCACTGAACCCTCTGGCCCGAAGTCTCTGACTCTGAATACATAACTTCAGGATTTCCCCAGCGAAGGAACTCACCCATGCCTTGCAGTCTTCAAGATTCTGTGCAGTCCTACATGTCGTGCCCAGCACGTTGCAAAAAACATCACGACCAACATTGACCTGCTGCACACATAACTATGCAAACTTCAGCAACAAAGCAATGTGATCAACCCGTCCAGAGGTTGTACAGGCGTGCAACGTGCCTGGCGCCATGCGGGATCCATGTCAAACGCACAACGTGGAGCACAATGTGCACAAAGAAGATCAGGCTGGGCGAACCCGGTCTGGGTCTGCATCACTCCACGGCAAGCTCTGTCGATGCCACCATCCATTGGCATCAACTCAACCTTGCTCCATGGCATGTGGGCCTCGGCATGACCACTGCTTTGCACCTTGCACCAACTCACCTCTGATTTGTGCTCAAGCCTTTCAAGGCCTTCGTTTCCACTCCGACGTTCCATTTTGATTCACTTCTCGGGTGCGCACCCTGGCATCCGAACTGAACTGTCCCTGGGAAGCCGCGGGAGGTGTCACCGTGGCAATGGTATTGTCGATGGTGGCGTTCTCCTGACATGGCTTTAGAGATGCGCATTGGCGCACGTGATTGTTGTCATGTCGCGAATGCACAACGACCTTGCACTTGGCCACGGTATAGTCGCCTCAATGCCCAAAGCTGGCATCCAATGGGCCCGGGGGTGTAACATGCTGCAATTTGCACAAACGATGTCACAACTGGGCCGAGTACTTGGGTTCTCCAACTTGCGGGTCCAATCATCCACACGCCTTGGTGAGGTTGGCTGGCTGACTGCTAGTGACCTCCAGAGGCGACCCAAGGCTCTCACGCACATACCCCTGATTTATGCCAGGCACAGGGCTTACCTGCAGACGGAACCAATTCAACCGAATCACCACATCTTGGAAAACTCACGATCACCAAAAATTGCAGCACTTCATGGCATGGCGGATGGGCCTACTCGAACGTTTCCAAACAAGTCGTGGGCCATGCCGTCGCGACTATTCACCTGGATTTCAGCGAGAGTCTTCGACATGTTGCAACGTGTGAGCACTTTATGTACTTGGGTCCTGGCACACAATGTCTGTTCTCTAATGCTTTCGCACCCGTCTCCCTGCAAACATCAATCGTGTGAAGAATCAAACTGTCAAGTTCTATAGCACATCGGTCATGCTGCCTGCCAGAGCAAACAACTGGTGTTGCCATAGTTCGGCCCGTAAGCCCAGGCTTCCGACGCAAGAAGCCATGACACAAAAGCCTTGAATGTTGAACGTTGGCGCAGCGATTGTGATCCCCCGTGTTGCGGCAGATGGCGCACAACGCAAACTTGGCGGCCAACAAGACCACTCGCAAATCGAGGCATCGCTCGTCTTTGCCGCAGTGTCACCTTGCAGATATGTTGTGGAAAGAGTCCATGCAAGACAAGGCAACGAACAACGATTAAGGGCGCAACAAAGTTCTTGAGAGACTCAATCTCTTTAGGTTCGAGCCAGAACGCACTACATGAGGCCGCAACATGTCTCCGACAACATTTACTTGAATTATGATTGTATGAGCTTTCTATTTTCTTCAAGGAATACAGGGCCTAATACGAATTCATTAACACGTGTTATGAAACGCATGGACTTTCAAAAGATCAATTCCTTCCGTAAATCTGAACAAGTGTTTGGCTTGAAGGGGGTTTAGGATTGAAAATCTGACTGCAGATGCCCCCGCTTGCCATGCTGCAAAAATCCAATTCTGAACGAGCCATCTTTGAAAAAAAGGCTCCTTCCGTAAATCTGACTACAAGATATTTGGTTTCAGGATTGAAAATCTCACTGCACATGCCCCCGTTTGCCGGTCTATGCTGCAAAAGCCATTTCTGAACGAGCCATCTTAAAAAAGAGGCTCTTTCCGTAAATCTGGATACAAGATAGTGTTCGAAGGGGGTTGAGGATTGACAATCTGAGTGCAGATGCCCCCAAAGCTTCCGCGGAAAGGGGCAGGCCCTCTGTTCGTCCTCAGCAATTTCAAGGCATCAGGAGATCCAAGTTTGTTTGGAGCTGCCCAGAGACGCGCTGTCCTGCAGAGCCAAAGAACTGAGGCACTCCAAGACAAGAGCCCTGCTCCAACAACAAATTCTTCAATTCCAAAGGAGAACTGTTGCATGGGCATTCCTTCAACTTTTCTAGCATCACTCGCACTCGCAGCCATATTCGCAAACCGATACGTCGCAACGCACACTTGTCTGGCAAATGCGCTGACATACTAAATGATATACAGCTACCCAGACTAATTACGCTGGATGCAACTGGTTTTTGTGCTGTGCACCAGCTGCTTGCCTGCATCACTGAAGGCACATGTTTCGACATGCCGCGTGATGCATCTTCTCACCTTCCAGCAACGGATGGTTGCGTTCGACTCATGATTCGTGCCTGCAGCCGCAAGCCTAGCTGCTCACCCACGGAAAGCGGCGGGGGAGGCAGATTGTTTCACAAGAGCCGCCGCTTTCCACCCAAAAACACTGCGACATGTGTTGCTAAACAATGTCTCACGAAACAGTGGATGGCAGCCCCCACAAGCTTCAAGAGGACTGCATGGGGAACTCTATTGCAAGCAAATCCAGCGCATGCAGAAATACGTTGAAAACAAAGACATGATGCGCGAGAAAAATCCTGCACTTCAGACCATCACGAGGATCTGCGATAAACATGTGTGGATCATCCTCAGAATCAGGCATCGTGGCATCGAATGGGACTGTGAAAACCCAAAACTCAGCTGAAGCTGCGAAGCTGCTCATTCTCCTGGCGAACACGGCGGAGCGCAAAAGTACATGTGAGTACAGAGTAAAATCTACAAGCACGCTAAACTATAGGCTCGAGCACAGAGCTGTCCCACAGCCCAGTGGGAGCCCCTAAGGTAGGGAGCTTTCCTAGGGATCACTTTTGCGTTCTTCGCATATTGCGCCTTTTATCGCGTTATAGCCTTGTTTGATCCTAAGGAGTTTATTTGTTCTTGGTTCATTTTCTTAGTTTTAGTCGTGCCCTGTCCTAAGACTTTTGCTAGAGTTCACTCACGGTATCTGTACTTTCGCTAGATCTGCCATGGCAGAATCCCCGCCCCCGTCCGATGGCGCAGCTCCTGCGCCCCACATGGCTAAAGCCGCGCCTTGCGAGTTGCAAGCCGAGCTCCCATCTACCGAAGCTGCAGTAGCAGCGGCCGCCGACACCTCCCTGGCTGCAATGGCCCCCAAAGAATTCCCCATAGCTCCCTCCCAAAAGTTGGTAGAACACTCTAATGGCAAGTACCAAATGGTCACGGGTACTACGGTTACTGAAATCCCCAAAGAGCAGTTCGATGCTCTCCTCTCCACTCACAAAGCAGGATCTCTCTCTCCTCGATGCCCAGTGTAGTGCAGGCTAGAACCAGACAACTCACCAACCAGTCAGCTAAGACAGAATCTGACGATGAACCCATAGAGTGGGGTGATATGGACCCCGCCCATAGGGAGCATTTGCAACATAACCCAGAGGCACTCCAGGCCTTCAAGCTCAGAAGGAAGCAGCATAAGCTCCCCAAGTTGGATACAGCCTCAAACTCCTTCCTTACCCCAACTCCATCAGAATCTTCAGCTCCCGCGGTTTCCCATAACCTCAACCCTAACTTTGCGGCTACTGCCGATAACATCAAAGAATTCTTGGAGCAATATCATACCCACCACGTTCTCCCTGCCATGAACCAGATGCAACAGCAGAACTCCCAAGCCCTCGATGCTAGGTTCAAGAGTGCAGATCGTCGACTTACCATAGAGCACTTCAACAATTTGGCAGGTTCTGCAGACCTCCATATGCGTACCGTTCTCATTCACAATATTCCCCCCTTCGCTACAAAGAAGTCCATAGATAGCAACTTGCGATACTTGCTCTCCTCAGCTGAGATGGGCTCCTCCCACGTCCAGTCCGTAACTAATCACCTCTTATCGACTACACAGGGGTTTTTGAAAGTGATATTCCTTGCTGATGACAATGCGAAACTGTTCTTCCAGCGCTTTCGCACTGGTAAGAGGTACTTCCGTGTAGACGATTCCTCCAGTGGAGATTACCATATCAAGATTGAAAGAGATCTCTCCTTCAAAGAGCGGCTCGAACGCCAGCCGCTACATGCAGTCATTTTTTTTTGGAACCGTCGCCTCTCTACTACATCAGCAGCGCAGTAGGCCGTCCTTGTGGGTCTCAGCACTAGAGGTGAAACAGTCGCAGGCGCGAAAACCAAAGCAAGCACACACCAAAAACACCACCAAACACAACCACAAAAACCCGCAGCAACCCGCCAAAACCAAAAGCGCCAAACGTCTAGGTGTCCCCCGCGCTCAGTACTCGAAGTCGTCGCAGAAATCCAGGTGTAATCAAGCAGCGCAGAGCATGCGGGGAAGTTGCAAAATGCGAGAGTTTGCCAGATCATCAAAACCACCATCATGAAGCCACTGGTGCAACGAAGGTTAGCACGGAAAGCTGTAAATCGAAGAAGGACAGCGAAGTTTCCGACCAACACGGGCAGGTACCAGGCACACAGTGGCGAAAAGGAAGGTACAGAGTGGCCAACTTTCCCAGAGGAGAGGCAAGGCCAGCACGCGCCCCATGGTGGTCAGCCAGTGGGGACTTGTCAGCAAGAACAGCGGATGCAAGACCAGCCCAGGGCACCCCATGGTGGTCAGCCAGTGGAGCAACCCCGAGCAACAGCCAACACAACTTGCGGCTCTATTATTAAAGCCCGACCCAAAGTTTCCAACTCCCCCACTCCCCCACTCCCCCACACCCAGACGCACAACTGTGCTCAGTCCGGCCACATACCCAAGTAGAACCTGGGGCCGCAGTCAGCAGAGCCCTCCTAGTTTCCCAGAAAGGAAGCCTGCGAGTAGCACAGCTACCGATTCCGAGGGGAAAGACGACCAAACAGCAGTTAACTCCTTACTCTGGCCCGCAGCAAGAGGAAAGGCCAGCGCGCGCCCATGGTGGTCAGCCAGTGGGGACTTGTCAGCAAGAACAGCGGATGCAAGACCAGCCCGGGCACCCCATGGTGGTCAGCCAGTGGAGCAACCCCGAGCAACAGCCAACACAACTTGCGGTTCGATTATTGAAAGACCGACCCAGAGTTCCCAACACCCAGGCACACAACTGTGCTCAGTCCGGCCACATACCCAAGTAGAACCTGGGGCCGCAGTCAGCAGAGCCCTTCTAGTTTCCAGAAAGAAAGCCTGCGAGTAGCAACAGCTACCGATTTAGAGGGGAAAGACTACCAGACGGAACAGGCCGCCATTTAAAAGCCATCAGAATAGTACGGCGCCAGAAAGACCAGCGGTCCTAACCCGCAAGTAAAGAAGAAGGTGGCACGGGCAAAACCCGCCTTGCTATTAAACAGAAAGCTGGAGCCGGCAGGAACAAAAGCAGACGCTAAAGGTGGGACCAGTGGAGCAGGCCGTGGTGATGGCCATAAAGTGCGTTTTAGTGCCCTAGCTTGTTTGAGGAAAGTCCTAAAGACCCCAATGCTCCAAGAGTGTTCAAGAATGTTTGACATGCTTCCATAAGGCCATGAGGCTTATGGCTGGTCTTCTGGAACACTAGAACGCAACAGAAACCTTATTTGTACCACGATTTTGGCATACTGGAAGACCAGGAGGGGCTATTGCCCTGGCTCTTGTCGCAAGAAGGCGTGCTAGTGCCAGGATGGTGATCTCTAGCTTGCGGATCTTATCCTCTGTCATTGCTCTAGCAGCCATAAGTGAAGCTTGCACAGCGCTAACAAAATACCTTCAAGCTCCCTAGCTCCGATCTTGGCCAACAAGTGCTCCGCCTCAAACCCGAAAACCGAAACGAAGAAGGGGAAGGGAACCCAAAAGGGAGAGGGTAAAAGCCTAGCCCCCACGTGCTTTGGCTTGCTCTGGCTAGCGGCCAGGCCAATGCGGAAGCGTCTTCTTCTGGCCCCAGCACTTCCCCCAGCCCTTCCCACACCTACGGTGCGGATTCAGGGAAGACTGCAGGCAGCCCGACTTCCTCCAAACTGTAGCCATTCTGGAACCTTCTCAAGCTGGGACTCTGGAATATCTGCTCCAGCAGCACCCTCCTCTTGTGTCGCTGGTACGGGGGGCAACCGAAGGAGGACAGGGAACAAAACAGTCAACCCCAACAGAAGCCCTGGATCCCCTGGACCAACCAACACCAAACCAACACACACTTCTTTCTTCAGGGCGCATGCCCAAGTTCTTGAGCCAAAAATTTGTGCCGGGTACATTGACCCCTTCACCTTCCAACATCAACTCTTTTTTACAATACCAACTGCAGCTCCGCACTCCCCCTGTCCTAGGATTTCCTAGGACACATTGGAGGTGCAGACCTTTGGCCAAAAACCGCCATTTAGGTAGCAGCCAGCTGCTTGAAATGCACATTATGGTTTTACGTCATCCAGGACGAACCTTCAGCTCATTGGCCGAATCCCTTACCATCGAGGATTTCTTCACCTCGCACTTGAAAAATTCACGTTCCAGCGGCCCGTTCCTCACCAAGGAACTCGGCATTCACCACCCAGCCATCCTTGAGGCAATGCTTACAAAGCGTCTTAGCCCTGGGCTGTGAATATCGCAGAACATCACAGTCACTGCTTGCGTGCATACAGTTCCCACCCACTGTTGTATACAAAGTGGCACTCGCAGGAATAACCACCACTTTCTTAACCCACAGCCTTTTAAACAGCTGCCGAAAGAGGCACCATGCCAACTCCCAGAGTATAATTGCTGCCACCAAATACGCAACAAGGTCTGAATTGTTGACGAGCATTTCAATACCTTGAGCCAGAACCATAACCGTAGATGTGTTGGCGACCTTGCACACCCCTTCTTCTGAGCAAAAGAAACCAGCATTTGACACTTCTTCTCCACCAGTTGCCATCCCTTGCAGAGATGCAGCCACCATCATGACCGCCATTGCAAGCGAGGCCCTCTTCAAGTCAGTCCCTTGTACCAACAGTCGGAGACCCCAAAGTGCCTTTGCTTTGCATACACCTGTCCACTCATCAATTTGGTCAACAGGTCAGCGATCATATACTCACCGCGAAGGTGCGCGATCACCATATAACCGCGGTCTACCAGAGACCTGACACCGGCTGCTCGAATTCTCAGGTGTCTTGTCCTCCAGCTTCCAGCCGGATATTGAATGATTGAGCATGTCGAAACCGAATCTGTATACAGCACTTTTTGCAGCGATTCTTCACCTGTTCCAACCAAAGCGGCAATTATAGGGGTGCACGACTGAATCATCGTTGCTCCCTCTATGGACGCATGTAATTCAGCTTCAGCAGTACTTAAAGCCACCGTTGATTGTCTCTGCGTTGCCCACATCACTGGGCAATCACCCCAAACCACCACCGCTCCTGAGTGGCTCTTTTCGTTTTCACCTGCTGCAAAGCTAGCATCCGCGTAGGACTCCACCACCTTGACGCCTCGCCCATAACGCAACACCTCATTCCTTTCTTTTTCGCATGTTGCGATTGCTCCAAACGTCAGGCCTAACGTTGGAGTTGCAGCAAGGTATCGGAATACCTCCTCAGCCTTTTTAACCACAAATCGCGGCCTTCGGGATGTCCACAAAGACAACTGGCTTGTGCAGAAAGCCAAATCAGGTCGAGTTTTAATTGCCACCCAGAGGAACTCCCCTACGGCACCTTGAGCCGCTCGCAAGGAAGGAATATCCACCTCCTCTTCTTCACCTGGAGTTTCTTTCACCATTGGCAGGTTACTCCCTTTTCCAGTTTCATCAATCTGATACCCTCTTCGGTTCAGCAAATCTCTCACGAAGTCCTCCTGGTTGAGAAAGAAGCTGCCATTTCGATACCAGATTTGGACACCCAGAAACTTCAGGAATCCATCACCACAGCCTGGACCACAGAACTCGGGTTCAGAAGTTTTCCACTCCTTCCTGATGTGTTCCAAAGCTTCCCGGAGCACTGTCATAGTCCCAGCCATCAAAAAATCATCCACGTAAAGACCCATTGTCCCTACCAACTTGCTTGCTCCTTCCGGCTTTTCTTGTGCCATAATAAGGAACAGACTTGGGTCTGCATTGGACCTCTGAAAGCTCATTGCTTGTCCGTCCTTTGACACCCAAGACATACCTTGAAGACGTTGGTCTCGCCACTCCACCCATGCTGCAGGACTTTCGGCCAAACCGTACAAGGCCTTTCTCACAATCCACCGCTCCTCCTTTGTGCAAAGACCCAATTTCACCGCCGCCCTTGGGGGCTGCACCACCACCAAGCGCCCTTCTCTTTGCGCCCTATTCATCGGCGCCGTCAGAAAAGCTTTGGAAATGTCTAAGCCAGCGATGATCCACACCATATATGCTGCGTGCCTCACTTGACACCTGAATGTAGTTGAATCTAAACCTGGAGCGTACAGCGAGTGACGACTGAGGGACCTCGGCCCTTCGTATTCTGTAGCTGCCGTTGACGAAATAAAATTTCCACATGCACAGATACGGGCACGTCGCCTCCCTGTCCCTTGCTTCCGGGTAAACACCACCAGACTGGGAACGTACTCAATCACCGGTGCATTAGGCTCTTCCGCCAATTTGTCCAGCTTTTCTTGAGTGGTTGGTTCCACCACCTCCAACTCTTTCACCAAAGACGTCACCTCGTCCGACAATGATTCCCTCCACTTTTCCAGCTCTTGCATGGCTTCTTGTGTAGGGATTGTTTTTGTTTGCAGGAACTCAACCTCCTCTGCTGCCTCAAGCGCAAGCGCGGTATTTTCTTGTACCATTTGCTGAACTTGAGCTGCTTTGACCAAAAACTTCGAGAGCTGTTCCTCAGCCCTTTTTGCTTTAACCAGCCATTCTCTAGTCTCTGATCCTTTTTCCTCATTCGACTCATTGGCCGATCCATGGAACTCGTCCAAAATGCAACATTCCTGTTCAGCAATTAGGCGTCGAATACTCAAATGCTCCTCTAGAGCCCATTGATGCGCTTCGAACACAGCGTAGTCGACTTCCTCTGCAAGGTCGTCCAGCGAGGTTTCTTTCAGCGTCATTTTTAACCATTTCCTTTTTTCACCTTCTTCAGCTTGTGGTTCCGGAAGAGGAAACTTGCATTGGAGAAGATAGCACCTATCCTTGTATGTAGCTCAAACGCTCCATAACAACAGGTGTGTACCCTGTCAAGGATACCCTGTTCCCTTTCCAAGGCATAGGACCATGCAGTTTTCTTGGAAAGAACGACATGAAGTTCCAGTGGATATCCACCAATTTTCCAGGTAAGACTTTCTTCCCATAGGATTGCTCCACCACTTCAGCTCCTTCCTCTAAAACCTTTTCATCCTCAACCCACAGCTGACCATCTTTATAGTCACCAAAGCCACACACATAATTGCAGCAATGTTTTCATTGTGACTATCCCTATGCAATGACACCGGAGCATTGCACGAGATCTGAAGAGCAGAAAATTTGGCTTCAGGATTGTGGTGCCTCACGAATGATGCCAAATAACGACATAGCCATGGTCTTCGATGAGTCTCTTTTGTAATACCACACACTCCGCCATGAGTATAGTGGCCCAACACCAGAGCTCGCGTACTTGTGCACCAATTGTTGATACCACCTCTTCGATTCACCCTCTTTGGGTATACAATCCCTTCCAAAAGCTCCTCACAGTCCACGTAATCATACATAGACCTTTCATACATTGACTTGGCTTTTTGCTCTTCTTTCTCCAACTGTGTTCCATCCTCTGTCCTCAACATCTGCATTTTCTTCCAGCTCCCCCAGACCCTGCATGTCATCCTCGAAAACTTCTAAGGGCGGACTCTCCCCCCGCTTGCGAAGCAACGCAAGGAGCCCACATGACCACGCAGTGAAGAGGCCGGGGCTTTTTTCCTTTAACCGATGGCGAACTGGAGGATCGCGAGGCGGAGGTAAAGGAGGACCTTCCTCATCAGCAAACCGAAGCGCCGGTTTTTTCCCCTTGAGACGATGCTCTGGAGGAGAAGGCTCCTGTTCTTCTACCACCCCTTCCAGCTTCAATTCAGGCGGTTCCTTTATTGGAAAAAATCGTAGTGCAGGGAAACAACACCAGTTCATCCGGATCTTTTGCAGTCCCTTGAGCTTCCACCCAATAACCACCAAGTAGGTTATCGCATGGACCCAAAAGAAGCGCGGGCTGCGTACGATCGACCCATTGCCGACCTTTCTTTGTACCATCCGGACCCAGCAACTTCCACGGACGACGTTGGGTCAAGTGGTCCTTCAGTTCCTTCCAGGATTTTTCAGAAGCTTGGATTTTCAACACCTCTGCCTCCAGAACTGGCGCAGGTTCCACCGGCGCAGAGTCTTCCTCCTCGAAGTTAGCGACTGCATCGCCTGACCATTCTCCGACACCAGCACCTTCATCTGCCCCCTGATCTTCCACCTCATCCCGCATCCTCCTTTTCCGGAGGGCGACCCACATTGGGATCCAACATTGGAAATTGATACACACCAATCACAGCGTGTCGTGGCTTCTGCTGGTGAGCATTCTTTGAACACTTGTATGGACCCGCCAAGTCCAATGATAAAGTGTAGGCCCCATGCTTCCGCCTCAAATGGCGACGCTCTTTTCCAGCGGCAGACACACAGATTTGACAATCACGTCTGAAAGGAAAATGCCCCCGCAATGGTCACGGAAAGCTCGCTCCTCAGCTGTCAACCTCCGTAACGTCCCTTCTCGTTCTTCCTTTTTGACACTGTCCGGTGTTGAGAATCCACTCAGATCGAGCGGGGGAGTTTGTCAATGCACGCTTCCGGTCCTTTTGTGAAACTCGTCTGATATAGGACCACTGGTGATCCTGGAGTCCCGCAAACAAATGGGCGCGCTGAAGCATGTGTGGGTTTATTCAAACGTGGTGTCAGGTCGCTCTTAAAGGAGGCGCGACTCGGGCCGGCGTACTGGGCACTGGCTGCTCGCCATTGGTCAATGTTACGGTGGCAGAAAGCTGAAAGGGAGTGGGGTTGAAACCGAAAGCATTGCTTCCCTTTGGTGCTCAAATTCAAGTTGCAACCATTGTGCCAACCTGCGACGTATTCTTTCAACCAATCCAAACGCCCATCGCGTCCATATCGGGCACCTGTCGGGATGTGGAGGTACTGGAGCTGGATTTGACAAAAGGCGGTGACCTACATAATTCGAGCGTCTGGAAGCATCTTCTTCTGCATCTGGCGGCTGAAGGAAAGGTGGTTGCTGTGGTTGGAGGACCTCCATGCAGGACAGTGGTCAAGGTTGAGAGGTGAAGACGGTGGTCCACCTGTATTACGCCGACGCTGTGGGCCTAAACGGTTGAAGTGAAAAGTCTTCCTTGGGCCACATCAAGAATTACCTCAAAAGGATGGTGTTTTACTTCTGATGATGCTTTTCCTAAATGACGTGGCGGTGCATTCAAGGTGTGGAACCGCTGAAGTCATCAATGGAAGTTCTGTCTTCTTTTGGCGTGGAAAGCCCTGGGGACCCTGAACTCATAGGGAAAGATTTCTCTCAGAACGGCAAAACGGTCTTGAGTGCTGAGGATCTGGTGGATGGTTCTTAGGAAGGGTTCTCAGTCCTACCTTCTGGAGTCAGAGGTGAAAAGCTTTTGTGAGCGTTTGGAATGTACGCTGCACATTTTGATCAGGAGCGTTGGGACATGCTCTGGTGAAACCTACGACTTTCCTGGTGTCTGATATGGAACTATGGGAATCGTTGGAACAGGTTCGCGTGGTTGTTCCGTGGTCAGCAACATTCGCTTCTACCCTGGAAGAGCGTATTGGACAATCCTCCATAATAGGTGTACCACCACCCTTTTTGCTCGTGCCAGCCGTCTCCTTTTATGACGGTTGAAAGGCAACGCCGCAATATTTCCACATGGCAACAGCTCCATCAGCATATTTTCTGGTGTGTCCCCAAAATACCACCGAAGAAATCTCCAGCATGCCGACGAACTCCTCCTCATTCGCTGACGCTGTCCGCGCTGCGCTTTGCAACAACGTTTTTACAGCCACCTCGTTGTCCGTATTCGGACCCTTACCATGCGTGCCACCTTCAATGCTTGCAACTTTGGTGAACACCAATCCATTTCATCAATGATCTGAAGCGCCACCTCCTTTTCCAAACAAGGGCACCCATTTAGATCACGAAAGCACCAACGTGCCTTCTGCCATAGGGCGCCTTTCTTGCCCATCCAACCACACCGACAGGTCAAAGACAATGGCCGGCGGATCTTCCACGACCTACGACTTCTACGACTCCTACATTGCTTCTATTACGAGTACTACTGCTCCTACTACTATTATTATTGATTTAATTTTGTTATTGTTTCTTCTGTTACTATTACTTCCCCTATTACTATTACTACACCTACTACTAGTATTCGTACTGGAATGACTACTATTATTATTACTACTATTACTACCTACTACTGCCTACTACTACCTACTACTACCTATTACTGCCTACTTCTACCTATTACTACCTAGTACTACTATTACGATTACTACTACAACAAAACAACAACAACTACGGCTACTACTACAGCGACTGCTACTACTGCTACTACTGCTGTTTAATGCCACTATTGCTCTGCTATTATACTACTATTACTACTACTATTGTTATTATTATTATTATCATTACTACTACTACTACTACTACTATTACTACTACTACTACTACTACTACTACTACTACTACTACTACTACTACTACTACTACTACTACTACTACTACTACTACTACTACTACTACTACTACTACTACTACTACTACTACTACTACTACTACTACTACTACTACTACTACTACTACTACTACTACTACTACTACTACTACTACTACTACTACTACTACTACTACTACTACTACTTACAATTACTACTACTATTACTACGACGACGACGACCACAACTACTACTACTACTACTGCTACTACTACTACTACTAGTACTACTACTACTAGTACTACAACTACTTCTGCTACTACTACTACTACTACTACTACTACTACTACTACTACTACTACTACTACTACTACTACTACTACTACTACTACTACTACTACTACTACGCCTACTACGCCTACTACGCCTACTACTACTTCTACTACTACTACTACTACTACTACTACTACTACTATTACTAATTACTAGTACTACTACTGCTACTGTTACTGCTACTGCTACTGCTACTGCGACTGCTACTACTGCGATTACTGCTACTACTGCTACTACTGCTACTACTGCTACTACTGCTACTACTGCTACTGCTGCTACTGCTACTATTACTACTACTGTTACTACTATTACTACTGCTACTGCTACGACTACGACTACGACTACTACTATTACTACTACTACTACTACCACTACTACTACTACTACTACTACTACTACTACTACTACTACTACTACTACTACTACTACTACTACTACTACTACTACTACTACTACTAGTACTACTACTACTACTACTACTACTACTACTACTACTACTACTACGACGACGACGACGACGACGCGACTACGACTACGACTACGACTACGACTGCGACTGCGACTACGACTACGATTACGACTACGATTACGACTACGACTACGATTACGACGACGCTTACTACGACTATTACGACTACTACGACGACTACGGCGACGACGACTCCTACGACTCCTACGGCTCCTACGACTCCTACGACTCCTACGACTCCTACGACTCCTACGACTCCTACGACTCCTGCGACTGCCGACTTACGACTAAAACGACTCCTACGACTCCTACGACTCCGACGACTCCTACGACTCCTATGACTCCTACGACTCCTACGACTCCTACGACTCCTACTACGACTCCTACAACTCCTACGACTGCTACGACTTTTTCGGCTCCTACGACTCCTACGACTCCTACGACTCCAACGATCCCTACGACTCCTGAACTGTTCACCACACGCTCAATGGGCTTCTGGATTCTCTTGAACGCCCCAACTGCTCCTACAAGAAGGAACTTGCACATGAGCATACTGCTTCCCAGCCGCGAACCGCCTAGTATGAGTACATGTAGAGGCACAAAATGATGCTGGGAAGTTATCCAGGAGAGACTGTCATATACCCATGCATTGCAATACAATTGTATGTTGCAAACGACTGCTACGACTTATACGACTCCTACGACTCCTACGAATCCTACGACTCCTACGACTTCTACGACTCCTACGACTCATACGACTCCTACGACTCCTACGACTACTACGACTCCTACTACTACTACTACTACTACCACTACTACTACTACTACTGCTACGACTGCTACTACTGCTACTACTACTGCTACTACTACTGCTGCTACTACTACTGCTGCTACTACTACTACTACTACTATTACTACCCCTACTACTACTACTACTACTACTACTACTACTACTCCTACTACTACTACTACTACTACTACTGCTACTACAACTACTACTACTACTACTACTACTACTACTACTACTACTACTACTACTACTACTACTACTACTACTACTACTACTACTACTACTACTACTACTACTACTACTACTACTACTACTACTACTACTACTACTACTACGCCCCAACCGGGTGGTTTGCCCACACACAGTGGTCAAGCATGGGTTTGGACAAGCATGCTTGAATCAGCTCTTGCCGCAGCATGTCAGCATGAACCATGTGGCACCCAACAGCCCAAAGCCTAAACCTTAAACTCCAGAATGCAGAGACGGACACGGCCCCGGCATACGGGAAGCGGGGCGCAGACGCTGGGCAGCTCGCTGAGGAGGCTTTTTTTCTGCCTCCGAAGCAGGTGGCCAGCGTCTGCGCCCCGCTTCCCGTATGCCAGGGCCGTGTCCGCCTCTGCAGACCGCGGACCTGTGGCCGCGCGACCCAACAAGCACGGGACTGCGTCAGTAGTGTAGTGGCCACAAGACGAGTCGTCTGCGAAATCCTGAGCTATGAAATAGGACCAAGAACTTCTGGAGTTCAAGGTTTAGGCTTTGGCTGTTCGTTGCCCACAAGCAGAAGACGCGGGCAAACCGTAAACTGTCTTACGCCTCAACCCTGAACCCACGCCCGAAAGCAGTGTTATTTCCTTGAAGCCCAGGACGACAAAACACCGAAGCCCTCGTGCTGGACTCGCGCCTGAAACACTCCAAACCCCAAACCGTAAGACACGCGCGCGGGCAAACCATAGGGTTCTGCGAAGTCCGGAACGCAGGGAAACCCGCAGAGGGTCGTCGTTTATGAAGCAAAAAAACGGAAAAAAAAACACTGTTGAAAGGCCCGGCAAAGGCCAGAAACGCTGCGCCTGCGCATGTTTTATGTACCTTCCAAAAACAAGCGCGGGCAAACCATAGGGTTGCACCGTACTACTGTTACTATGATCGCTACCCCGGCAAGGACGATCGTTGTTTGTGAGATCCTAGCAAGATTGCTGACAAATCGGAAGCATCACCTGGCAGGTTGTGCACCGTGTTTTTTGGAACTGCAGTACGATCTTTCTTCAAAAAATGCCGAATGGTAGACAGACTTTGCGCGACGAATTTTCCCACGCATATTTTGATTTTAACCAGCTGCAAATTCAAACGCTGACGTTTCATCATGTCAATCCAAATAATCTAAGTTCATGTAAAAGTGCTGTTCAAACCTTGATTCTCTGTTCAATAATCACCTTTCTAGTGATTTTTCAAAAAAACATTGTAAGAAAAAACATCAGCAAACGCATTAAATGTTTCCGAAAATGTGTTCCAAACAGTTGTTGTTCAGGTTTTTTGCAGCTACATTGGGAGTATTAGATGAGTGCAGTGCAGCGCAGTGCAATGCAATGCAGTGCCGTGTTTCATGCTTTCTAGACTGCAATGTTCCAGCAAGATTTGCCAACACGTGGGTCTTGTGTTGGGTGGAGGCCTGTTAGATGGCAAATGGAAGTTCCATCAGCTTCGGGAACGTAACGAACTTGGGCCAGTAGCTCGCCATCTTGGGGTTGCCAAAGTTGCCACGCATTGAAGTCCGTGCTGAGGTATATATTGGGCAAAGATAGGGGCTGCGTCACCTTGTGGGGCAACTCGTGAGGCAATCAACTGCCGCCCCGTCGTTCGATACGTCCAATGACACTGGTCGCGCTCGATTCTAGCGTGGGTATCTTCCTCTTCTTCACCCCAAGAATTGCACTTCGATTTTCTACATGCTTGGAAAAGCTGCTTAGTGCGCGTTTCCCTAACGAAAGTAATTGTCAATAATGCCGAAAATCTGGTAAGCAAGTGATTGGTCATGGTCTGCATCCTCCATCCCAATATAACTGCACAGAGGATAAAAATATTGGTTCTCCTGGATGACTTCGTAGTTGCAAAACGGGGGAAAGCCATGTGTCAAGCATGTTCTGTTGTGAGTCTGACTGTATCGTGACTCAAGCCATCCTATCGAGACGGGCTTGGTCATCCGCCAGCCTTACTCAACTGTCATCGTTGACCTTGTGTGGCGGGGTTGCGCTTGTTGATGGTACTTCTCAACCAAGTCGTAAGAGAATGCGGTTGAATCTGGGCGAAGGGTGAGCCTCTGCCACTAGAAGGCTAAGGGCGGGTGGACTGGGCGGGTGGGTCCCAAGCAGTCCCAGAAACCTGAAAAGGAGGAAAAAGGTTGCTCAGCAGGAGCTGGACTTCACTTTTGGTACTCGGGAGACAGCGAATGTTCCAACAAATCAGCAGCCCGCGCAACTGGGAAACCGACTTTCCCACCATTAGGAGAAGGACCCGACTACAAGTGAAGAAAAACACAGTTCATTTTGCATTTCGATGCAGCGAATGTCGGTCGTTCACCAGAAGAGTAGCAGTCGGAGAATTCTTTGAATTCATGGATACCGCAAGGCTTGAACAGTTTTCTCACGTGACCCATGGCTCATGATGTTGTTGCTTTGTGCCAACCTGAGGCCTATCGCAGGCTCAAATTTGAAATATGTGACAGTGTCAAGGTGACTTTTGTCACCCGGGCGCGTGCCTCAAATCGCAGGAGGGCTGGTAGATCCAATTGTTTTTCTGTGGCTGTTGAGGCTTGTGCCCAAAGCGCGTGAGAACAAAGCCAATGAATCGGCAAGTTCATTCATCCATGAGGACACTGGCACTCGCGTAATCCGCATGTGTTTCTGCGGTTCAAACATGCTCAACATTTTCAGCTTAGTCCGAATGAGTTTTCCGTCGTTTTGGCCGCAAGACATGGCTTCTGCAGGGTTTTTGCTTTGTGAGTTCCAATGCATCGAATGGTGCAGGAGGAGACACGCAGCTCAGCTCTTCAAAACGGTGCGTGCCCAAGCATCGCGGTTCGCTTTCGGTAGGCCGGATTGCAATGCCAGATGCCAGCATTATTGAAACTTCGGTGAAATTTTTCGACAGGACATGTGCAAGTTCTTCTTGGAGGGTCGTTGCCAAAACGGAGATGCCTGCTCCTATGCGCACGAAGCCACCGAGGCCAGTTTCCCCAGCACGATGCTGTGAAAACCGAAGCTCGGAGAGTTATGTGATATGTGAAAGCGATGCCCATCTGGGTGCTGAGGTCAGGACGAAGCCAGATCTTACTAGAACTAGCATGTGCAGGCGGCGTGCTTTGGACATTGCCGTTTATTATCACGGCTTATTTCTTTGACTGTAGGACATTGCTCAGAGATGGCGCATGCAATAACGACAATTGCAGATTTGCGCACTCAGAGCCTTGCGCTCAGCTGAAATATGGTAAAACAGCATGTCGGGCGTCTCGCATGCATCATCTTGTGCTCCACATTGTGTAGCAGTCAAGTGTAGATTCACCGTGCCCTGTCCTGACAGTGGTGCCTTGAGGTCAGAACTGCGTTCCACGCACGGTTTCTTCAAGATGAAGATGTGTGTGTTTGCACAATCAGGCACGTCCTCTTGCAAGTCTTGTCCATATGTGTATTCCTTTCGCGTTGACTGTGCAAGGCAAGTGCAAGCATGGAAGCCAGTGTCGCTTTGCACACTCAGTGGACAGCTGCAGCACTTGCAGTTAGGAATGCTTTCTCTTCTCAGTCGTTCAGTTGAGCCACAAGCAGGACGAGTTACATCCAGTGCAGCCAGCTGTGGAGGACGGAAGCAGCTTGTGTCGTTAATTCTGGATCTAAAGGACCAAAGGTTTGCTTGCATCCATATGCAATGGCAACAAGACTGCGGCGATGGCAGCAAGACTGCAGCGAAGCACAGGACGTGCTGTCCGCCTCCTTTCCAATCGAGGAGAAAGTTTATGCACATCGGCGAATCCGTCGGCGCCGTTAAGATTCCTGTAGCGCTGCCACTGGCACCGTCAGGAGGAGTCTCCTCAGAAAGAGTTTCGCTCGATGCCTTCACGGCCATCTCAGACATACTCCAGTTCACAGCAGGTGCCACTGTAGCCTGGAGCAAACGGTTTTAGGTTGAAGCGTGCAAGGAGTCGCAAGGAACGAGCGCCAGCACCACTGCCAATGGTGGTAGCACCAGCGGCCAGTCAAGCAACGAAAACAGCCCCAGCCTGAGGGCCTAGTGGCCTATGTGTGGTTTGTTATGATCTTATGATTTGCTTGCTTCACGGCGTGCAGGACATGCTTCCTTCTCTGGGCGGTATCAAAGTCAACTTTCGGAAATTTGTGTAGAAGCTTTGCTGGGGCCTGTGTTCAGGTGGTTCCGCCCCAACGCCACGTGCAGCCGAGGCCGGCAATACTTGTGCCGGGCTGCAAGTTGGCAAGATCTGCGAGTCCGCCATGCGAAGCAAGGTAGACCCTCAGAGCTCCGAAGCACGAAGTCGCGCATCGCTGCCATGTTCCGCGTGGAACGAGCGTAATGAGAGGCGTGGCTAGCTGAATTTCGAGCCAAGAATGCAATTTTGAAGTGGGCAGGAACGAGAACTCAGACGGAAGTTCCTGGGCATCCGGCAACTCCAGTGTCACCGTGGTTCCAAGGCCAAAGCAGCACCTCACTTCAGCCTTCTTCATGATACAATCATGTATTCTCATTCTTTCTTGGAAAGTTTTGAGCCGTTAGGAATACCAAGAAATAACCATCTTGAATCATGGTTTACTAAAATATTGTGAATCATCTAAATAATTTTCATGATTTACGAAGAACTAGAATGAATCATGCACACAATACGTATTCATGTCAAATTCTGAGTATAGATGCAACAAATGAAAGCTTTGGGTGTGCACGCCCGCACGCACTTGCACAGCTGCACACCCGCACACCCACACACGCGGCCCGCGCACACATACGCACATGCGCACACGCACAGAGGCACAAAAAATCAAAGGCGCAAAAGCACACAGGTACGCACACGCACGCACACGCGCGTTTATATGCGCACGCGAACACGCAGACACATGCACACGCGATCCCCGCTTGCCCGGTCACACCCACGCCCCACCCACACCCGCAACCGCACCCAGACCATTTCCCGCACCCACACCCACACAACAACACATGTGCACATGGGCGCACACGCGCGCACACGAGCGAACGTGCACATGCGCACACGCAGTCTCACACCCGCGGAGGCACGCACGCACGACATACACAAGCATACATAGACGCAGACACGGGCGCACACGATGCAGGCACGCACACATGCAGGCAGGCAGGTTCGCAGGCACGCGAACACGCACGCAGGCACACACGCACGCACGCACGCACGCAGGAGCACACGCACGCAGCAGGCGCACAACACGCAGGCGCACACTTAGACTTAGACACATAGACTTGCGCACATACGCACAAGCATGCGCTGCAGTCCAATCCATTGCACTCCATGCCACTCTACTCCACTTCACTCCGCTCCACTCCTTTCCACTCCTTTCCACTCCTTTCCACTCCTTTCCACTCCTTTCCACTCGACTCCATTCCACTCCACCCCACCCCACTCCACTCCACTTCACTCCACTCCGCCCGAATCCACTCCAGTTGGCCACTCCAATGTCCATGTAATTATGCTTTTTGCGACGTCATCATCATCCGATATCTTGTCAAGTTGGGTTTGATTCTCACACAGCTTCACATTGACATGCAGTTCATAGTCGCATACTATATAGGCACGCTGCAGTCTTGCAGGAGCGAGCACACAGGGACCGGGTCCCCACCCGCGACGACGAGCGACAGTAGCAGCAGTGGTCGGGAATCTCGGCTCGCCACAGCTGCACTGCGATCCCGCCGAGATATCTTTGCAGTTCTACAGCTCAGTCCGAGGTGCCGGGAATGGACAGGCCTTGCTTTCTGCCATCTTGTGCAGAGCAAGACGACAGCACACACTCCTGCAATCGCGCTCCTGCAAAAGCACCATACGCAGTTTTTAGCTTTCCCCTCCGCAGGCTGCCAGTTCGACAACAGGGGCACGCACAGGCCTTGAGAAGAAAGAGTGTTCTTGAGAGACGAGGTTCGACACGGCAAACGAGATCGGATGAGATAGGATGAAATACGCATTGATATGCATTGAATCAACCAGCAAAAGGTGCAACAGCTTTGAAGATGCGTTCTTTGAGAACAGTGTGACTTGTGCCCCTTCTAGGAGCCAGTCCTGAAGCTAAAGCCTCAGCGCGTCGGCCAACCAGGCACCAACTGACGTGGGACATTTGACAGTGGTAGTGCGTTGGTGCTGTGCTGCTGCATTGGTGCTGCATTGGTGCTGCATGAGTGCCATGTCATTCGTGCTGCATCAGTCTAGATGTGATTCCTGGGCTGTGCATTGAGGAGTTCGGCAAGCACTGATAATCACAGCACCAGCCCTCAGCAGGCTTTCCGTCGGCATTGTCGGCATTGCTCCAACGCGCAGCAATGTGGGTATTTGCGTATTGGCCCACAGGTGACGACGCTGCTGATCAGCAATGTCCCTACATACCTGACGCAAGGCAGCTCCGCCTTCATTGGAGACCTTTTTGTTGTTTGTGTGTGTGTGTGTGTGCGTGTATGTGTGTGTGTCATTGTGAGACAGAGAGAGAGAGAGAGAGAGAGAGAGAGAGAGAGAGAGAGATTTTTTCGTCGGTCGGCAAAGGTGCTCTCCTCTCCATGTTCGAGGACTTGCTTCGGCTCACTTTTTTTTGTTTTTCTTTTTCTGGCTTGTTTTTCGAGGGAGCGCCTGACCCGAAGTTGCAGGACCTGACGACTACCATGCGCGGAAACTTCGACTTCTTCTACTGCCCTTGGGACCACAAGGTGCCGACGGTGCCGTGAGCACATGTGAGCATGTCAATGCCCTGAAGGATCGGAGTTTTGCCATTCTGCCAGTCAGGCAGGGCACAACTTTGGCTACGCCTTGATCAACTTCACTGTCAGAAGCTGAGTCTGTGCGTGTGTGTGAGACTCGTGAGACTTGTGAGAATTGTGAGACTCGAGAAATGCCCTAAAAAAATCACAAAACCCGCAGGACGCTGGTCACGCGTCTGAGTTTCAACAAGGGTGGACCGGCAAGGCACGGCTTCGGAGTTTCTGCAAGTTTCTGCAAAATTCATTCATTCATGTAGAGCCATCTGTGAACTATCGTTTATTCCCCACATCTTTGGGGTTCGTACTTTTGGGGCTGTCACGCCTTCTCCTCCCTCCTCCTCCCTCCCTCCCTCCTCCCTCCCTCCTCCCTCCCTCCTCCCTCCTCCTCCCTCCTCCTCCCTCCTCCTCCCTCCTCCTCCCTCCTCCTCCTCCCTCCTCCTTCTTCGTTTTTCTTCCTCCTTCACCATGCACGCACCACATCATATGCACCAGGCACACGACACCCACACCATGCACCACGCACCACGCATCACACACTACCAAGACCACACACGACCCCATACGCACCACGCACCATGGCATGCACCATGCACCACATAGCACACACCCCGCGCGAAACGTTGGCAGGCGCAAACGTTGGCAGGCGCGACACAGGTGTCGTTTGTGCTGGCAGGCGCGGCATTCACTCGGGCCGCGTGGAACGTTGGCAGGCGCGACACGGGTGTCGTCTGTGCTGGCAGGCGCAGCATCTATAGGGGCCCTGGACCGGTGCCCCGCGCGCGCTCGGGCCGCGCGAAACGTTGGCAGGTGCGACACAGGTGTCGTTTGTGGTAGCAGGCACGGCGTTTAGGGGCCGTGGACCGGTGCCGCGCGCGCTCGGGCCGCGCGAAATGTTGGCAGGCGCGACACAGTTGTCGTCTGCGCTGGCAGGCGCGGCCTTTAGGGGCCCTGGACCGGTGCGGCGCGCGCGTTCGGGTCGCGCGAAACCCACGCACCATGGCATGCACCATGCACCACATCGCACACACCCCGTGCGAAACGTTGGCAGGCGCGACACAGGTGTCGTTTGTGCTGGCCGGCGCGGCGTGGCGTTTAGGGGCCCTGGACCGCTCGGGCCGCGCGAAACGTTGGCAGGCGCGACACGGGTGTCGTCTGTGCTGGCAGGCGCGGCATTTAGGGGCCCTGGACCGGTGCCGCGTGGCACTCGGGCCGCGCGAAACGTTGGCAGGCGCGACACATGCGTCGTTTGTGTTTGCAGGCGCGGCATTTAGGGGCCACTTCCGCATGCACTCACACGCACGCACTCACTCACACTCAAGCACTCACTCGCTCACTGTCTTACCCTCTTACCCTCTATCACTTCTCTACCCTTTGCGAAAAGATTTACTTTGCATGTGGGGTTATCCGGTCCTTTAATTGTTGCCTTTTTCTTCACAGGAGCTTTGTCGATCTGGACGTGGGCCCAAACCACTGAAAGTGGTAAAGGTGCTTCTGCAGTGCTTCAGCACATTTTCACGCCGGAAGGCACAAGCTCTTTTCCTTCTGCAAGGCATCACTTCAGGGTCTTCAAGCAAACGTCGCCTACTTTCAGCGCATCGAAATCGGTGGGCGGTGTCCGGACTGGCAGTGCTTCATGTTGACATGCAGGGCCCATGAGAAGGAAGCGGAGCATGTGGCGTCACGGGGCATCATGTGGCATCGCCTGCGAGGACATTCGCTTTCGACCTCTCTATCGCGATGATGAAGGTGACGCGGGGCAGGGTGGATCACCAACATTAGCCGTAGCATCTTGTATGGGCGGAGCAAAGTCAATGATATGTGAGTGTGAGAGCGTGTGAGAGCATGAGGCAGCCTGAAGCATCTGGCCAGACAGCCTGATTCCGTTGCAGCGGAGACTGAAGCAGTGACCGCAGAGGCGGAGGCCCCTCAACATGTGACATAGGGTTGTTTAAGTTCAACACCTCTTATACTTTGCAACACTGCCGTCACTGTTGCATCTGTTGCCATCACTTTGTGTGTTCCCCTTGCGCGAATCGGAGAGATGCATTGGAGAGGCCTTAGTGCTGGAGATTTCCCAAGAAGGACCATAAGACTGGGAGTGCCGTCTGTCCTTCTGCGCGATGAGGGGCTCCTGCTCTTCACGTTTCCTCTCCCCACGGGTAGTCACACATACGTTGCGCCGCTCCCTCTCGTTTCGTCCGTTGCGGATAGGTTGTACAAGCGACAAGCTCTTCTCGACAGTTTTGCAGGAGACGCTGGGACAGGCGCTTCCGTGAATGGGGCAGGCAAGCTTCACACTCTTGAGTACCGTCATTCGTCAAACCAGGCAAACCCTGTCTGGGAGATGCGACATTACATGGTGTTGCTCTGGCAGCTTTATGTGAGAGGTGGATCGAGTCTCAGCACGCTGGTTTCAGGTGGGGGTCTCAGGAATTGGCTCACGCTGTGATGGTATGCCGATTCACAACTGGAACTAATCACCGCATTATTCTCACGCTTATCATTTTGTTAAAGTTGGACGTCGGCACTGACAACCTGCTGCTATACCTCTTAGTTTTGAATGTATGATTGCTGCTGTGAAAAGCTTTGCAGCACCGACATAATCCTCAATCACAAAGTTATCATTATTTTCCCCAGTATCATGTGTCATTAATACAGTTGCCGATGGTTTTCAACATTCGATTCTAGAAGGAAATGAATGGTTTGCTGCACTTCTGCATGTTGCAACGCGCGATCACCCTTTATCTTTTAGCCATTCTTGTTTGGATGAGGCATCTCCCCCCACTTGTACGTTTAGCTGCGAAAGTGATCTGCTTTGAGAGGCTCGACCTTTCTGCCACCCCAGGATGACCGAGCGTCCGCAACGACCCAAGGGCCCCGAAGAACCCCCTTTTGGGGGCCCCCAAGCGCCGACTCCAGTGCCTTGGCCTCCGGAACCACTTATGCCACTTTCCCGAGGCCGATGGCACGCACAACGAAGAGCCGCGACGGCGCGGAAAGTATCGCAAGAGGAGGCGTCGCGATCAGATCACGTCCCACCTACACACCTGCAGCTTGGATCTGTCAGCTGAGGCCAGAAGCGGCCGCACCTTCTGAGACGCAGGTTCAGGCAGAGGCACGATGATGATATTACCATAGCGTAAGTGTACTATTTTGACATTCGCATGGGAAGCATTTCCTGCGAGGCTCATCGGCTGCGACCGCTGCAGCAGCCAAGCACCAAGACTTGTCTAGGACACGCTCTATCTCGGCACCTTGTTACACGTGCTTGTTGAAAAGTGGATCCATTCAGCATGGTAGGGCGTGGTTAGGAAAACTTAAAAAAGCTGATGTGTTTGTTGAGTGGGGGCAGCCGGTTTTAAATGCTTTTGCTCGCCATACCCAACGTCCGGCTGGCGTTGCGGGCATGAAAGAGAATGTGCACCGTGTGCTAGCCAGGTGCGTGGGCTGATTGGTATGTATATGCTCATGCTGTGAGAATCTGTGAGAGAAGTCGAACTAGCCACTATGTGATCTATGCTCCTATGTTGTGCTGGTTCCTGTTTCCGCTACCCGAGAACCCTTGGCTAGTGCTAGGGGTAGTGGGTACGGAGAGTGGAGCTAGTGTACGGCAGGAACAAAAAGGGAGCGCCCAAAGCACAACATATCACGCCTCACGCGAGTGCCAAAAGCGTGTGCGTCACATTTTCCGTCGCTCCGCTGTCTAGTCTATTTCGTGAACCATGATTCTGTAGATTATTCTCAGTTGTTAGCTGAAAAATTGTGTCGGGGCTGATGAGCAGATTTGCGACATGCCCATTGCAAAAAACCGACGCATGGCTTTGGCAGCACTCGCATCGCTTGAGTGCAATTTTTGTTGAGGCCTTTGCCACGGAAGCCTGTTTCAGGCAGAGGGAAAAGGAGATGACATTGTTACAGCGATTGAGTAGACATGTTGTTCACTCATGCCCCAGGTGTGGAAGCACAGGAATTACGACAGCTTTCGCTGCAGCAGCAGCAGCAGTGGCCTGACGGCATTTCGTCGCACCAGGGCCCGTTCGCTGTTTACAGTGGCTGGGCAGGCAAGTCTTGAAAATCATGGAGCACCATGAGGAGGAGTCAGAGCGGCATTGCCACCCCATTCTTTGCTAAAATGTGTTTGATTCCGGTTCGTCGGACAGTTTGTCCGACTGTACGCTAATGCTTCCCATCGTTGACAGAAGTGGTTGCCCATGCCGTGCTGGCAAAGTTCGGCAACTCAGCTGCCTGTTTCAGCCAAACCCAATCAGCTAAACAGCTAAACAGCGCGTCGCTGGCGCATGGGAGTGTAATCGTAGAACTGAAGTCAGCTTCAGGAGATGAAGAGGAAACAAATGCAGCAGCGAGAGGTGGGAGACCTGCTCCAAGACTGCGAAGTGTTTTTGTGTTTGCGTGTTCATGCCTCCTGTCGCTCTTGGACGAGCTCTACGAATATCGGACACATTGCTGAAGTTTGTGCCTGTAGGAGCGCCGTCCTCCCGTGCAAGTTCAGAGCTTCTTGCCTGCTGCCAAGATCTGCCAAGCACTACCACTGCACAGTCTCCAGCTGTTCACCATCAGAGATCGAGAAAGAGACTCTGAAGGTCCAAAGATCCTGGAGGTGTGCTCCGGGACCTTGAAGCCACCATGTCGCTACCTGAGCCATCAGGAGTTGCCCGTGTGCTCTTTGTGATCTCACGTTGAAAACCATTCTCCTGTCCCGCGGGTCCACCATGCAGGTCGCCGCAACTTCAGGTCATCCAAGCTCAGCAAATTCAGTCACTTTGGCATGACTTGAGAATGCTTGAAACTGCAATGACGAGCGTGGCTGCACATTTTCCAAATTTGTGTTTTTGTTTCAGATGCGTATATGTCAGCGTCGTAGCGTGTGCGTTAAAATTGGATATGTTCTGTTCTGGCTTTGTGCCACAGGCTTCTGGCAGCTCAACAGTGCCGCTGTTGCACTGGTGCACACATCGCCATTTTTATGGCTACCTTCATGCTCATGCGCGTGTTGAGACTTGTCTAGTGAGGCAGCTGCTGCAGCGCCTTGGCTACGCATTGGACAGGGCTTGCGGAGTCTGCTCTGATGCCTTGACCGGCGCAAGGCAGATGCGGCAGTCCTCGCCCGCTTGGCCAACCTCTAGTGCTGTTCTGAGCTTCCTGAGCTTTCTGAGCTTTCTGAGCTAGCAGCAGAGCTTCGCAATCTCGCACTCCCCGCGGCTTCCGGGCTTGGCGGCCTCGCTACATCTTGTGTAATCCGTCTCAAGCTCCGTGAAATGCGCCAGGTTCCACGTTGCCCTTCCAAGACTGCGGGCCTTCCGAGGATTCCTGACAACTAGAATGTTCTTGCTCCGGTACATTGTATTTCATGGTATACATCGTTTTGATTCTTCATTTTGACAGGATTTGCCACCCTTTTCTGTCCCATCGGGAGCCGGGCAGTAACGGACCCAGACGGTCTTGACGTTTCGTGTTCGGTGCTATCATGTACAGTGTTGGTCCGGGTGCTCTCTGTGCAAGGTACCTGGTTTCACGCGTCCCTTCCGAGATGCACGAGAGTGTGAACATGGCCTTGTACATGGCAAGCCAGACTGTGAGGTCCTTACTAGTGGCTCGAACTCGGCTGTTCCAAAGTTTCGCTGAGCTTGGAGTGAAGCTGACATATGGTTTTCTTTCCTGAGATGTCGACAAATCCGCAACTCTCAAGTGCCGCGGGCCAGGCCAACTGCCTTCGAACTTACCTTGCCTTGTGTGCTCTTCTTGTGTGCCCCATGTGTGATGTTGTATACCAGCTTTCACAGATCTTCGAAAGGTGCCGTTGGCAATGGAGAGGCAACGCAGCGTAGGGACTCAAGGCTGGTTACTTGTACTTGTTGGAAAATGAATGTTAAATGGTGCCGTGTGAAGGTGCAGGGACCCAGCAATCCATGCAAATGGTATCCGACCTCAGCCTATTCAACCTTTGAAGCCTTTGCCTTTATGATGTTCAGACTTGTGTGTTTGACAGTTCGACACGCTTGCAGCCGCGACGCTTGTACATTGCCCTGCAATCTGAAATGGGAGTTGAATCTGAAAGTGCTCATGAGCCCGACCCTTGTGACCCTTGGCATTATGACAGGGCCTTCAGCTTTAAGAACTTGAGGCCCCCGCCATGAGCAGATGCACAGAGGTAAAGCGGCGTAAAGCGGGTGATGGCTGAAGACCACGAGCTTAGGAGGCTCAGAAGCTCGCAGCATGCACCACTTAGCATAGCTAAAGCATACTCTGTAGCTGTTTTTGAAATACAATTGTGCACTGTCCGAGAGCGCGCACTTGTTTGGAACGGGTGGGAACTGTGGCAAAGTCTTGCTTCCCTGGCCATGGAGAGGGGTTTGCCGGGGTTGCCAGCTCAGGGACAAATGGCACAGGCGGCACTTAGCAGAAAGGAGATGAAATCGTCGTCGTTTTTTGGCTGGCTCAGGCTCGAGGCTTTCCTCGGCCTTTTGTTGGGTTTGCCTTCTCGAAAGTTGCAGCAGGTGTCTGCAGGTGCATGGACAGAGCATGGACAGAGCTGGTATCTGAGGTCCCCTACATGATGTTTCCGGTTCAGGCTGGACGAACAAGTGCGTGTGCGCCGTGTCACGTGAAGGCATTCTGCATGGTGCCTAGGCTTTTCCCATGACGTCAGATGCGCAGCAGCGTTCAGCAGGCCATCCCATCTGTTGAGGTCGAACGTAGCGTGCACGCGACCACAGATGCCATCTGTTCATTGTTGACTGTCGATGTCGACAGCATGATCTCATGATCATTATGTCGACATGCATCAGGCGCAGGCCTCTCGGGTCCTACCTGTGGAGGACTGTCACTGCTGAGCACGGATGAAGTCTATACGGCCCCTGCCCTAAAAAACTCATGCAAGCCATGTGACAAAGTCGAATCGCGGGAAGGGTTTCAACATCTTTGGAGAGTGAATATCGGCCTCCATGAGCTGAGGACTGATGTACTGCACCTGTTGATGCACATTGTGCTTCCTCAGGCATCAATATCCACTGTGGTATGCAATGTGTGTTAGCCTCGTGATGCATCAGGTGCGATGTGAGATGGAACCTGGCCATGTGTCGTCCAGCACGAAACCGCCGCAGAGCGCTCGCTCTAGCACCCTGCTGGGTGGGCCGATTTCCATTTTCCGTACCGGGCATGGTTCCCCGACACCCAGACAGCTTGGCTGTAGTGTGGCACATCTGCCCATCGTTGTCGAGAGCATGCGCACACTGTATTCAGATCCGTGATGTACATGCCGGCAGCTGTGCACATGTAGAGACTGAATAAAAGTGGCAAGGCCGCCAGTTCGCAAAAGTCTTTGAAGAGGTGGCCAGCAGACCGGCGGCTCAGGGATCCGACTTTTTTGTTGTTTTTTTGCCGCTTCTTTTCTCTTCTGCACAAAAATACAGCATGAACAGTTCTTCTCAAGTTCGTGCTGCTACCAGTCTACCAGTAAGTGTGTGTCTTTGCAGCCCCCTGTTGGGGCAAGGGCCGCATCAGCGGCCAAGGATCCCGGCCACTCTTGTATTTCGGTGTACCCACAAGTGTTTGATTTGGGTGCATGCTGCACCTTGTGTGGTCAAGAGACCAGCGAAACATTCATCCTGCTTCCCCTTCTTTGTTGGAGCATTCGGAGCTCTGGTCTGCACAGTGGCGCACTGCAAGAGCGATGGGAGCATTCTAGGTCCCGGATGTACAAACTCTAGAACTGTATGGTAGAACCGTGCCGTGTGGGCCAGGCCCTTAGTGGCCGTTGTTCGAGCCTGTGCAACTTTGCTGGCTTGCAGACCCTGGACAACCTCCAATGCAGAATACAGAACACTTTGGAGAACATTTGTTCTGGGTATGCGCTAGTGCGCTTTGAGTGCGGGCTCCGATCATTCAGATCAGACCAGTGCCTGTGTACACGCAGCACTGTTGATCATCCCATGTGATCCCAGATGCCTTCGCAACACTCACAATCATTTGTGCCGTTGCAAGGTGGTTCTGCTGTTCACATGAAAACAATATTGCTGCCAGCTGAAGAGCCACATGAGAATGCATCTTTTTACTCTACAAGTGTCTACTCGGCACTCACGTAGAGCGGTTGAGACTGGCTGCTCAGATTCGGCAGACATTAGCAGAGTTTGGGGCGTCATCCCATGTTTCAAGGGCACAGAGTGCAGTCGGAATTTGCAGGCATGGCAGGAAGTGCTGTGTTCATTTTTCCGTGAGCCAGGACACATAGGCCCACAAGCTTATCTTGACTCGGTCTTGACAACATGAGTAAAGCCAGTATAGCTTTGCATGGCCTGCGTAATCCTGCATGGCCTGCATGATCCGGCGACGTATGTAGACCAATGTAGACTGAAGGTCGGTCAGACTGCCAGAGTTGGCCGCAGATAGCACGCCGAGATGCCACATAATGCTGGTGATCCATGCAGGTGAGCCCATGTCCTGTGAAATACACGTGGCCTGTATCCCCCGAACCGTTTGGTGCAGGGATGTTGCTTCATGTCGGGATTCGATTATGACGTGAGGGTTGTGCCTCTGAGCAGTGCGTGCGGTGGCTGCTACAGTACTTGCTGGTTTCATGGTTCTTTGCGGGCGAATTGAAGGGAAAGAAGCGCCATGAAGCGCACAGAGTAGTTATGAATGGCAAAATTGGCGCATAACTGCAGTGCCGCGCGAAGCTTCAAGGACAAGGGGCAGCAGTGGAAGGCATCATTTGATGTCAGGGCCTGCATTGGCTGTCACAGCCACGCCATCTTCCGACACCAGGAACAAAGACAAAGACATGGAGTTGCACGTGCAAAGGAGGTATAGGTACGATGTCATGGTGTTCTGTGGGAAGAGCCTCCAGCAATCAGCCTGATGGAGGCTTGGCAGCTTCAGGTTTTCCGGCGTTTTTCTGTGAACGACTGCCCCAGGGATCCGTGGAAGAAGCACTTTGTGCAGCGCGGTGGAAGGCTGACTCTACAACCTTCTAGAAGCTAACATGTAAATCCGTAGCAAAAGCTCTTCCCAGGATCTCCACACACAGGCATATCTGCAGTGGTGATGAACACTTGGGGATGCCGAATTAATGAGGGTGTCAAGTAGACTTGATTCACAACGACTTAGGTAATGAGGGCTTGTTTTGAAGTACCATCTCACCTGCAACAGATGAGCAGGGTTGTTGTTTCGTACATACACGCACGCTTGTAATTGGCAAAAGATGGCAAAAGCCACGCTGTTGGAGAAAGCTCGCTGGTCATGTCACATGAGGAGCAGGTGCCAGCACATTCTTGTGCCGCTGTCGCTGACTTTGGCACATCTAGCTGAGGTTGCACGTTGGCGACATGTTGACGCGCAGTACTTGCAGACCACAGCTAGGCTTGCATGCTGCGCCGAGCAGCACTTGAATTTCCAAGCTGATGGGGACCCTTTCGGTGAGGTCCTGGAGGGTCCTCTATGGCTATTGTAAGAGCATGTAAGAGCCACATGGTGCCATGGTGCTTTCAATCACTTGGCATCTGGCCATGTCATGGTGATGTTTTGCCATGGCGATGACAGCGAAGTCGTCTGATAATGAACTTGACCTGGCATCCTTGACACGGACTTTGGGGCAACTGAATGAAGAAGTGCATTCATCGCGCGTTGGAGTGCTGGATGCTGTTCGATCGCGTGGTGCCGAGTTCTCGGCAGCGTCTGACCAGGTCAATCAGTTGCAGCGTCGAGTCACGGACTTGAACAGGGATCTTGGAATCAGCGAAAAGCCACTTCCGCCACTTCCGCCACTTCCGCCACTTCCGCCACTTCCGGCACTGGCTTTGGAAGCCGGGGGTGTGCAGCGGGAATCGGAGAAGCATGGGGAGCTCAGTGTACAGCTATCAGAAGTTGACGATGCCATCGAAATCCTTGCAGCTCTTCTCGAGACCAGAAAAGGCCTTCTTGGGGTGGAAGGCTTGCTCGCAAAATGCAGATTCACAGAAGCCGCTGACCTGTTGCAGATTGTCGCTGCGTCCTTGGCACAGGTCTCTGCACCGATGGGTGCGGAGCCAAAGATGATCCAATCGGTGAAGGCCGAGTATTGCACGTTGCGACATCGCCTGGTTTCTGCAATCGATGCGAGGTTTCATGAGCTGATCGGGCTCGGTCCCTCCGAAGAAGTTGCGAGACAGGGCAGAAGCCAAGCAAGTTCTGAAGGGACAACACTTCCGGAGGTTTGGAGCCTTTTTCAGGTCCTGGGCCTCCGGAACCGACGCTTGGATCATCTTTCCTTGGAGATAAAGCAGAAGTTGCTTCGACCACTCCTGGCTGCTGGATCGAGACTCCCACCTGGCCGCCGTCTGACTTTAAACTCAGATTTCTCAGACGGCATGTCCTTCGCGAGCTTCGCGTGGAAGGAAGAGGATTTCGACCAAAACGACGACTTTCGAGACCTAGCGCAAGGAAGGCCCCAAGCTGCGGCGGTGCTGGGTCCCCTGGAGGACCTCCTGGAAAAGCAGATCCTCCACTGGGCCGGAGCGCTCCCGGAGGCCGGCCCTGGCGGCTGAGAGCCAAAGGGGGGCCCCAAGGTTTGGGTTCGGTGAAGTTTGGGATTCTTCGAGACTTCCCAGCATTTCCCAGCGATCCCTCAAAGTCGCGCGCTGAAGCGTTATGGCGGAGAACAGCTCCCCCTCCCCCCCCGGCCCCCCACTCGTCCGCTTCTTTGCATTTTCTCTGAGGTCTTCGTTTCGTGGTCGTAGACTCCTTTTGTTGCCTTGTTTTTCATGACCGCATCACAAAATTTTTGCATTTTGCTGCATGTTGCTTCACGTGTAGGTCTATGCGGCCTTGGGCTCTCGGCTGTATTTTCCTGTTGCCCGACAGCTTCTCAGCCCCTTGGCCTCTCGGTGTGGCACGTCAGGAACGCTTCATCTTCGTGAGTTCTGCGTGCGTCTGAAGGCCAGTTTGAGGTCTACGAGCTTGATGGGGGCCATGCCGTCCAGCAGTTTGAGAGTCGTCTTCAATCGCGAGGCTGTTAGAACACTCTGTGCCCCCCGATAGAGCCGACAGAGTTTCGAGCTGCCCAAATGACGCCTCGCAGGTTTCATACGCTCGTCTGAGAGTCCACTATGGCGCCATGTTCACCACCTGCGGTTTGCGAAAACCTCAGAAGCCCGGAGTGGAAGCGTGAACTATGTTATCGTACCTGTGGCCATAGGTTCGGCAGCTCAAGGTGGGCAGAGACACGTTGAAGAAGCATTGGCATGTGCTTTGCCATCAACGGGGTGTTGGCCATCAACGGGGTGTTGCAACCATGACAGGGTTTAGGGAACAGCCACGACAACAAATGTTATGATGCCCCCTGTGCCCCGGACTGCTTCTTAAAAAAGCAGCCACGACACCACGAAACACCGTTGGACTCGTTTGGGCAAAGGCTACTCTGCCAGGCTGATGTGGAGATCCACAATCCAAGACCCTTGTTGCAATCGCATCGCAAAACAACAACTGCCTCAACCATACCAGGCTCCAACCGATTGCTTGTAGATCGTAGATGTTCGCCTTGTCGTGATGTTGCTGTCGTGGTCGTGTTTCTTTCTGTCGCGGGTCCAGCTGCTTGTCGGACGCAGGGTGGTCGTGGGTACGAAGGTTCAGGGCCCCCACTTCCCAGTTCGCGAAGTTGGCGCGGTGGAGGGGCTTTGTCCTCACGAGCGTACGAAAGGACCGCAGCACTTGCTTCAACCCGTGACGGGGGAATGTTTGCATAGGCATAGTCTTTGTACTGGGGGGCAGAAGCAAAAGGCGCCTGTCTGTCCACGCCAGTATCACTCGGTCCCCGATAAACAAGGATGCCCAGAATACAACCCCCTAGCTCCGTAACAGAGAACAAACAAAGAGTTTGAGGGACGCGCTTCGGCATAGGGTATGTGTTCCTGCAAATCGAAGAGAACAATCTTCCCGCCTCGTGTGATTGAGGCGAAGGAGGAAGCTTCGCGTGCCTCTGTTCTCGTCCAAGCGAAGACGTGGCTTCAGGCGGAATTTCGACCATGCGAGACATGCGGAGTGAAACATGCAGAAATGCGGAGTGAACAGAATGCAGAGTGTTACAGTGCCAGGAGCCCGCAGAATTGGCCCGTCCGGCGTGTTTAAAGCGGGTCGGAGTCGTGGGGTGCCTGTGGGCCCCGACAATTCTGTAGTGATATTTGCAGCGCAGTAGGGTGTCTGTGCTTTGTCCGAACCTCGAAGGGGAACGTGGTTGGGCCCCTTCTGTGCCAGTGGGAAGGTCCACGTGGATGATGCTGCCTTCCATGATGTGATGCGGCTCGGCAAGTGGTCTGGCACGACGTCGCAGGGCAAGTCACAGGCGCCTCGTTCTTACATGTTCTTACATGTTCTCACACATGACTGGGGTGGGCTTGCTTGTTTGACAGCGGCTGGATACTGCCTGCCAAAGGTTCAATCGAAGCTCGATCTCGATCAAGACAGTGGTCTGGGCCTTCTTCATCTCCCGTCCATGAAGGCCTGCATAGGCCTTTGCGTGCTGTAGAGGCTGCGTTGCAGCAGGATGCGTCAGGGGACGACATTGCTGTTCCGCTGCCCAGACATCTCCAGACGTGCCCCGTCATGTCAGAGGTCTCATCCGTGCTGCTGCGTCTGCTGAGGCACACATGTGGGCAGCAAATCATGAATTCTGTATGCGACGGAAGTCAGTTGAGGCTTTTCGTGCATTTTTTTGAAGAACTGCGCAGGTGCGTCTGCGTATATCTTGGCCACATCTCGCATGTTGCGCAGGTGCATCCTCACCTCAATGGAGGCAGCACAAGACGCACGGGATGATTCTTCAAGAAAAGAGACGCTCGATCTCGTGCGGCGGCTCTGCGTGCTGTTTGCACTCGTGAGGCAGGGCTCGTCACGTCTTTCTTGCAGTGTTCTTGCGGACTCACGCAATGTCAAATGCAATGCTGCAAGGCCTCACGTGCATCAGCTCAAAGTGGATGCAAAGCTCTGTTCCATCTTCATGGCGGACCTCCTCTGTTTGGCTCACATCCTCATCCTTCTGCCTTCCTGGCCGATGTGCCATGCCATGACTCGAGCTATGACTTGGATATGATCTGTGTTGTGGCTTTATGTGGCTTTTCTTGGGAACACATCTTTGAGTCTTTGAGGCCTGACCCGCCCTTTGCGTTGGACTTGGTGCCCCAGCTCCGGCAGCTGGGCGAACGACATTTCGGCGCCATGCTGCGACACCACAAGGAGCGATTTGGAGCGATAAAGTGACATAAAGTGACCCCAAGGGGACCCAACGCAACTTTCATGCGGTTTCTAGTCTGATCGAAACTCGTGTACCGCAGTACGTAGGCACCCCTAGGTTGAGAGACGCAAGCCACCTGTTCTTTCCTTGTTCGCGAAGTCCCGTGCGCAGTACTGATTTTTTATGTGCTTGGGAGGACCAGCTCCTGTCCGCTTTGCGGCCTTGCAATCTGGGCCGGGGCGCGGCGGAGGGTGCGGCCTACATCGCCACGGAGGCGGCCCTGGGCGCGGCTGCGCAGCAGCTGAAGGTCCACTGCTGTCCACTTCTGGACGCAGTTGAAAAAGTCTCTGTTGCACCCACCCAGCCCCAAATGTTTCCCATCAAGTCCCCCAACTCATCCCCGTCCCAGCCCAACTCCCCATACCATGACAGACCCCCACTCCGCACAAAGCCCCCTCAACAGGTGTTCTGCAGTGGCGTTTCAGCTCTGCCTGCCCAGATCCTCCAGGAGAGCGTGCTGCTGCTCCTGGGCGTCTTTTGCAAAGAGCTTGTGCGGATGCACCTGGAGGCTGCCGAGGCTGCCGAGCCTTTGTCCAAGGTCTCAAAACCGAAGGAGTTGAAGGTCGATCTGGCCGCTGGTGTTGGCCGTGTTGTTGGCGTGGGCGGCCGTTTGCTGGAAACCTTTGCAGGTGCAGCTGGCGTGGGCGGCTCTGGCGACGATTTTCGAGAAGTTCTAGCGGGACTCAAGGGAGATCCTCGAGTCCCAGACCCGAGTCCGACGGAAGTATGGGTCCTGGATGGAGAAGATGTGTCGAGCGTGATATCGCTTTTGACCTCCGCGCAAGCGATGGTGCGCCAATGCCTACAAGCCACAAGCCTTGCTAGTGCTGCGGGTGTGGAGGACCAGGCCTGGCTGGAACAAATAACAGCAAGCCTTTCAAAATAACGTACGAATACCTGAAGTCGTCAGAAGACAATTATACAATCTTACTCAATGGCTACCGCCAGTGCCGAGCCCCACAGATGGCGTCTTCCACCGGAAGCGGTTGGGGATGCACTGGAGCCCTTTGAAGACTCTGCCCTCAGTTGCTCTCAGCAATGCCCAACCCGTTCCCGCTCTCCCCGCCCTCCCTGCCCCCTCCTGCCCTCCACCCTTGGGTTGCGAGCCTCAACCCAATGGCATCAGCTTGGACCCCAAGGGTTGGGGATGCACTGGAGGTCTTTCCAGACTCTGTTCAGATCACTGGGCACCGTCCCAAGAGGGGGTTGGCGGATAATCGATCATTCGCATCGTTGCTGCAAGGTCCCGGGCTACCCCGTGCTTCAAATCGTGACAGACTTGCTGGGCTCCGATTTCTCTCGCTTCCTGCAAAGCCGCAAGAGGATTCTGACACCCGCACCAACTTTCCGCTCACTTTTGACAGCTGCTCCCCTGCCCACCCCTTGATGCAACTTATTGTTGTGCTAAGAGCAGCCTCAGACCTTGAAGGCTTGAAGGGGTTCGGAACAGAGAACTGAATAATCTGGTTTCTTGAACTTCGATGAATCGAACGATTGATTCACTCTGGGGTGGTAGCGATTCGATTCATGTGATTTCATGTACAGCTAAGGAAAGCCATGCAGCGGGACGAGGTGATCCGGTTAATGAAGTTGAGCTGGCAGGACGAGGAGCGAACACATCACACGTGGCAAAGCGCACGTCCGGGACCAGGGCTGCACCCCGTGCGCTGCAATGTACGGTATTTGTTCCCCACCTTCCATGTGGGGTTGTTAGATTTTGAACTCAATTTTCTCCTCGCCCGGAGCTCTTCTCCTCGCCCGGTCTACCCCTAGAGACTCCCTGGAGTGCCCAGCCCCAGAGACCTCTCTGGAGTGCCCAACCCCAGAGACTCGCTGCCCAACCCCAGTGTCTCCCTGGAGTGCCCAACTTCAGAGACCTCTCTGGAGTGCCCAACCCCAGAGTCTTGGAGTGCCCAACCCAGAGACTTTCTGCAGTGCCCAAGACACTGCCGGAGTGCCCAACCCCAGAGTCTCCTGGAGTGCCCAACCCCAGATTGGAGTCAGACTTGCTAGAGTGCCCAAGAGACTCCCTGGAGTGCCCAACCCCAGAGACCCCCTGAAGTGCCCAACCCCAGAAACTCCCTGGAGTGCATAATGCCACAGTGTTCCTGGAGTACCTAACCCCAGAGTGTTCCTAGAATGCCCAACCCCAGAATATCTCTAGCCAGAGAAGGTGGGGATGTTCGAAGTAAGATAATTCGTTTCATACAGTTTTTCACTCGGCTGGGATTTTGGAAAACGTGTAACATGCAAGCGCAGGCTCTAACGATGGAGGAGGCCTGGCGCGTCCTGACAGCCGGCTGACGAAAAAGCATGTTGCATGGAAGCTGCGCCTGATTGCGTCTGAGTGGCAGCAAACAGTTGCTGGGTTAGCTGGTTTCTCAAACATGCCTCATGCCCCCATCTGCAACCACCGGCTGTTCAGTCAGTGAATTCACAACATTGCAGCCTTATCTTACGGGAGTTCCTAGTTGTTCAGACCTCAAGCGCCCTCGCTCTCCTACATTGCTCTCTCATAGAAATGCCAGAAGGCAAGTCATAACTTACGCACTCTTCGGGCCAACCTGTGACAGTTATCTGCCGGTGGTGTGCACCTGCCGGTGTTTCTTTGAAGCATGGGCGCCTCCCATCATGTCGTGGAGGTGGACATGCTTCTCGGTCGAAGTTTTGTGGAGAATAGGACAAGCCGAAGAACGACGCCTTGGGATCGTGTTTGCCACTGTCTCGAGCCAGCCGATGCGACGTGCACGTGTGTGCTCATTCAATCTGATTCAAGTCTCTGCTCATCTGCGAATTGAGAAGCAGCTTCAGGTTCTTTGCTTCTGGTGGATCTATGGCGAGGCATACAATGCATGAGCTGCTTCTCCGAGATTCAATTCGGCTGGTGTGAGCCAGCTGGAGCAAAGCATAAGCAGTTTTTTTCCTGTCGATCAATACCAAACCCGACATGCTTCTCTGGGGCCATGTGCGATGATCAGGTACAGTCAAACGGACCCCAATGCAGCACCAAGTTGTCCCGATGCTTGACCGCCTCAGTCCTTCTTTCAAGCTCACGGCTCCGAAGTGGCTTAGCTTGGGGATTTGCAGCACTGTTTTGGGGGCTGTCGCTGGCCCAGGAGTACATCTTCTCAATCGCTGGATTCCAAAGAAAGCTGGACAGCCATTATAATGCCGGAGGACGACCACCTTTGCTGGAGGCTTATAAACTTTCGTCACTATGTTGCTTGAGCGTTAACGTTAATTCAAAATTCCTGGCACAGGCATTCTTCTTGATGCGGCTTCACCAGGACACCACATCCCCATGACTCGATATCCCCTCCCAATTTCGATGCGCAAGATTCGTGCTCGGTTTTAACAAGCGGAAGCGGCGGAAGCCCTGGAGGATTACAAACAGGGCCTGGTGGATGCCGACTGCCCGAACCCGCTCATTCTTGCCCTGCTGCTGCTCGAAGGAACGGATTGGCTGCAGCTGTTAATTGCCATCGGTAGCACGGAGAGCGTGTTGTGTTTCGCTCGTTACAAGTAGTCGATAGGCGTCACATGTCTCTCTTCGCGCTCCTCTCTGAAGTCAGAACTGAGAGCCTTCTGCCCATGTTTTTGCTTCTCGGTCTGTTTTCTGCTGCTTTGTTTCTCCCGTGTCTGTCTCGCTAATTGTCTCCGCCTCACCGTCACCCTGCCTCTCCCTTTGCCCCTCGACAACAGAGCAACATAGTAACACGGTAACACGTATCACACACACACACACACCTAGCTGCCTGAGTGACTGCAAAGCAATGCGTCGCGGCGGGCGGTGGGCGAGGTCGGCTACTGCAAAGCTAGGGCGATTCCAAGCAAATGGGCGTGAACTCGCATCCAGCTGGGTACGCTCCAAAGTAAAACTGTGGCTGCTGTGCTAAAGAGAGACCGGGTATCGTCAAGCAGCAGGAGGTCCGAGAGGCTTTCCTGTCGAGCTCGGCCGGTGGTGGTGCTGCTGGGACCAGCATGACATCCTCTGGCAGAGTCGTCGGGAGAGCATGAGTTGGACTTGAGAGGGTTGCCAGCCAGAGAGCCATCTGGTCACAGCTTGCACTCAGAGCACGGCGATACCATTCGTGTGAGACACTGGCGCAGCTCCTCGCTTGTTCACCACGGAACCGCTTAGCAGCTTTGTGCGCCGAGTCGCCACATGGATGTTTGGCGCCGCTTCGCACTGTCAGTTGAACCAGGTGAAAAAGACAGAAGGACTGACGTGCTCAGCCCGCATTCTTGGCAAACCGACCAGGACGCCGCGGTTCGTGCCGCATTGGCCTAGCCTCGGCGCAGCACGAGGTGACGCTTCACCGTCCCGAAACAGCGAGCTAGAATAAGTGCGCGGCGGCATCATCGATAGATGGTAACGCCAGCTGCAAAATAGAGCAGATAGGCCACTTGACTTGTTTTGCGTGGCAAACTGCCAGCTGCACGAAATTTGTTGCGTACAACCAGTTTGCTGCTATGCGAGCTCGACGCATGTGGAGGTGGTTCGGATGCAGATCGGGCCATGCCGTCTCAGATGCCTCACAACGTGCGATGCATCGTCTCTCTTTCTGCGCCGCCCTGCAATTCACTGCAGCAACGTACTCTCACAGACGGCTGTACTTGCGCGATAGAACCTCCGTAAGCTTTGCGCTGCATGTTTGCGTAGTAATTATCGTGCAGGTAACAATCGTTGCTGTGAGGAAGCTTTGTTCATCCTTTGAAATGGGGGGTCGAACTTGCAAAGCTGAGGCTTGTGAGCGAGGTCCAGCTTCAGGCTCCGCCGTGGCATGATTTGGACAGAGGCTTCGCGCTTCTCCGGAGCCCGAGTGACGACGTGATGCACGACTTTGTCCAGGCCATCTCCGAAGAAGGCGGGCCGGTGCTTCCAAATGCAACATTACAACTTTCTACGTTGCCTGGATCGACTTTCGCAGGACGGGCGTTTCATGATGTGGGTCTGCGGCTTGCCAAGGAGGCATGGAATCCAGGCAAAGCTAACCGCTACCCCAAGTCGGGATGTGAAAACGGTTGGGCGCCAGGCCTCGCCTTTCCAACAGCATCTGATGGCCTCGGCACCGTCGGCCTGGCCGCTGCGCAAAGCCTTGAAGAGGGTTCAGGTGCTCCGCTTGGATATGTTTGGAGTCTGTTCATCCTTTCAGCATCCTTCCACTCACGATGGCGTGTGCAAGGTGGCGCAGGACCTGTTGGGGGATGCGGTTCCACGTGCCGTGGCAGCGGTGCTCTCTGGCGGCCAGGCGCCGTGCGCCACTGTGCTGCCAGGCCAGGGTTCAAACCAATGATTTGGTCTTTCTTCTACGTAAGAGCCCCCACACAAGGTGCACCAGAGATTGGTGAACATTTTCCCCATTTCCCCGTTTGCATTGAAAAGCCTCTCTCTCTCTCTCTCGACAGTCGCGGTGTGTGTGAGTGTGTGTGTGTGTGTGTGAGACCGTCGGACAGGAACCGTCATGTCGGAGCCAAGTACGTTGAGCACGGCATGTTGGGACAGCCCGGCTGGGAGCTCGGCAAGGACCGCAGTGCCCGAATCCGCACTAAGGCCTAAGGCTGCGGGGAACTCCCTGCTCAGTATGTGAATAGTTGGGTCTGCTGCTTTGCAACATGCTGTGCAGCACGCAAGAAGGGTTGCCCGAGCACCGGGAAATCGTTCGGTCGTGGAACATCGTCCTTGTTCCGCAGGCTGGACTTTGTGGTGGCTCACTGCAAGGAGCCTCTGGACTGGTTGCAGACCAAGCTGCAGCGCGTTCCTCCAAGCTCCAGGCTGGGTTGCGTTTATCTCTTTATTCGGCTTTGTTCAGCGTCGTATTAGCTTCAGTTTGCCATTCAGTTCGATGATTCTACCTTCTCAAGTGCTTCTTCATTGTTTGTTTCGGTCAGGCTTTTCATTTACGAGAAGTGCGGCACCTCGACGGACCCGGGGTCCGTTGCAGCTGGGAAGTTTCAAGCGGTGCGTGTGGTCTCGCGGCCGGACATAGGCTGGGCCTTTTTTGAGGCAGTATGTACGACTCTTTTTACTCAGTGGCTCAACAGCTTTCTTCCTTTTCTTGTAAGAAACCTACGTGTTTGGGCAGCTCGCTTGTGGGCTTGGAGCTTCTCCGTAGGAGCGGCACGTGGTGATGAGTGCTCGGCGTACTTGACCCACATCCTGGCGAACTACCATGATCGCCTTGCTGACTTTACAATCTTCCTTCAGAGTGACCCGATGGATCACTTGCACATGGACTTCTTGGACCTCGTGCTCAGGCAGTGAACAGCTGCAGCTGAACTAGTCACGGATGCTTCAAGGGCTTGTGATCTTGATGCTTGTCAGGAGCATTGCAGCCGGCACCTATGACGTGGGGTTTCTTCCTTTGAATGGTCCTCGCCATGTACGAACGCTGACCCCGTGCCTGCAAGCTGTCCATGAAGAGATCTTTGGCGAGAACCTCACGGCTCTTGTAGGCTGCAATTCTGCAACTGATTTGCCTTTTTTTTTTCTCCCCCGTTCCCTATTGGGCTCTCTTCAGGACCCTGCACCACCCCTGCATAGTGCCCTTGGCAGGGCCTTATTGCTGCGCCCAGTTTGCGGTGTCCCGGGAGACGGTCCACCAGCGCAGCCTGGACCCGTGATGTCCAAGATAGCGGATATGGCACGGTAGATCAAACATAAACCTCAGGAAAACGTAAGGTAATGCTTTGGGGGGGATGCAAAACGTCACAGGCCACTTTGTCCTGTCCCTTTCAGGACTTCTATGGTCGAATGTTAAGCTTGGTCGATGGATCCAGAGACGTTGACCTATGTGGTGTGGAGGGCACAAAGCGGAGTACGCAGTGCTACGGCTTCGAATTCCTCTGGCATGTAGCCTTGCGCCTAGTGATCGGGGAGATTCGGGGAGCTTGCGCGAATTTCCATGCAGAAAGTGACAGTTCCAACTGCCGGGTGAAGCATTTTCTTAACGTCGATAACGTCGAAGGTCTTTGGCCAGGAAGTCGACCCACCCAGCCGGGAAGACGACATGCGCCTGCCTGTGTCACTGCGCTTAAAGCATGGCAAGGACAGCAGCCTTTAGTTGTCAGCAGGAGAAGACTTGGATGGGTCACGGTGCGATGAGAGGTGTTGGTTCATGGATGTAAAGAGGATGATTCTGTGTTATCTGTGTGCTTTCAAACGTTGTTTTGCGCTGTCTCGAGGAGCATTCTCGGCTGAACTGGGTTGGAATGCCCCTTGCCCGTGACATCCCGCTGAAGCTGGTACCAGACGACGAGCATGGCAACCCGATGTTTGGAGCAGAGTAATAGCTCGCATGCTTCAGTCATGCTCCATTGCTTTCAGAGCGGCTCAGACTTGTGAAGCAATCTATCAATGCCTGCAGCCTTGCACAAGACACTGCATGCGTCTGCCGCTGAATGTGAATTGTGAGTCGTTCCGCAGCCCACTGCTCACAGGGCCGGGGTGTGGTAGATGGGATGGAATCAGTGGATGATGTTTAGCTTCAGGAGGCGGTACAACGCGTAACTTCACAAGCGCTCCTCTCTGTGTCATTCGCCCATGTCGTCAAAGACAGCAAGATGTACATTCGATGAACATCGTCGCCGAGTACTTGGATTGCGAGGCTTAGAATCAGAAGTCCTAGTGCGTTTTTTTTGTCATTTCTCCTGAGACAGACTCGGGCATCGCTAATGTCAGCTGTTTGAGTGGTCGGCTGCTCGCAGCCCTACCTCTGCAGGTTTCTGGTGCTCTGTGGAATGAGCTGCACCAGCTCACTCATGACCATCTCGACCTGGCAGGCACTTCTGGCATCCGAACCTTTGCTTCTTGGCACGTCTTGGCACTTCTTGCTCCTTTCTCTTCAATGGCCCTGCCACAGGCGTGACGCTGCCGTCCTCGCTGCTCCCAGTGGTGCGGCGAGTTCTGCAGATTTGGACGCCTTTGGCGCTGCTGAGGGCACGGCAAGAGCTGTCGGCACACCTGAGTCTTTGGCAGAATCTTGCCAGGCGCAGTTGAACAGTTGCCAGTCTTCGACAAAGGGTAAGATGTTGGAGGGTGAGAAGACAAGGGGCATGAATCCGAGAGCATGGGCGCGACAAAGTTGTTTTTTTTCCTCACTCCCCTTGTTGAGCATGTCCACCCGTGTTGATACTGAGTGCCTCCGACCCCCCAAGCTTCCATTCCCTCGTCGTTCTTATGCTTTGCTCAGTGCCTAAACGAATCTGAAACAAAATCACGTGTCTGAGCTCCTGATCAACACAATACAGCGCGTGGCGGGATGTGATAGGATTGAGAAAGAGATCTGGTGAGCATGATTCAGAGGTTTTTTGAATGTCTCGGCATAGGCCTCAATGTAGGAACTAGTGTATCGGCACTGCAAGACTGACCGCATTCTTTTTTGTCAGTTTCCCAAATGAAGTCTCTAGAGGGGAGTAAACTGATGTGGGATGGTCCCCAAGGACTGGCCGGTTTGCAAGGACTGCCGGGTCCTCCGAGACATCCGAGACATCCGAGACATCCTGCTTGTATGGAATCATGACTGCAAACTTCTGGCGCTGCTTCGACGTCTCTGCGCCTTCGGCATCTTCAGCATCTTCAGCGTCTTCAGCGTCTTCGTTTGGCGTTTTACGATGCTTGCAGCGCATTACCCGTGGTTCCCTCGTGACCATGGACACCCGAGAGAGCTGGGGTCCTTTAGAGTTCTCCCAGAGCTCACGCTGGCCCCTACAGCTGCTTGATGTGAGACTGGTTCAGGATCAGTGGGCTGGTTGCAGTGAGTCAGGCTTGCCTGCATCAGCGTGCCCTGCACTTGGCGTCCCGAAACTTCGTCTCTTGCATGGTTTGGTTCCTTACAAAATTGACGCACCGACGCCGGCATCAGAACGTGTGCTCCAACAGCTCAAAGATTTCCCACAAAATGAGCCTTCTCCCCTGCATGCTGTGAAGACCTCGCGCCACTTTCAGCTGACTGTTGTTGGCTCTCACATGGGCAGCAACATGGAACCTCTGTCCATGGTCGAGGAGTGCTTTGCTCGGGTAGGCTTGTCATTGGACTCCACGGTGCTGGGCACCACTTATCCCTTTCCAGAGATCATGTGTGAGTCCTTCGGCCACTGTGCAAGCAATCGGTACATTGACGATGCCGTGCGGCTTCTTGTCCAACAGATGTATCGGCCGGCTTGGGAGCCGCATCAGCTGCTGAACTTGCTATCTGCAGGATTGAAGGATCCTGGCATGCAGCCAGATCTCTTTCTTTGTGCGCAACCGATGGCCTTGTGCTCTTTCTTGCGTAGCCTCACTATGCAGCCCATGCTGTTGTATCAAGCCTTCCCGCTTGTCGGTGCCACGCCCAACAGCTTTCGGCACCTCCTGCTCGTGCAGTTGCGAGAAGTACAGGTCTCCAATCCGAGACGTTCCAGCCTTGTGGCGTACTCGGAGTTCCTCGCGCAGCAGGTGCAGCGTCAGACGGGACAGCGACCTCAGTGCTTGCGACCTCACTCGCTGTATGCCTTGAGAGGAAGGGGAGGAAGTGCGACTTCCACTTACGACCCTGACACGCAAAATCCTCGAGTCTTGCTGGGGAGGATGGCTGGTTGGGCTCGGGACGGTGCCGGCGCCATGGTGCGGCTGATGGAAGCCTTCGCTGAGGACTTGCTTAGGCCCAGCACTTCACTGCGCTTGGCTCCGAGGCAGCACCAGCATCGTTTTCTTGCATGTCATCGGAGTCAGAGAGGGGTTTAAGTGGAAGAAGTCAAGCTGGAACATAAGGGTGTTACTACGGTTCCCTACTCTAAGCTTCAGCCTGAAGAAAGGCTCTGCATTCGAAAAAGCAGCCTTCAGGTGTTCCTTGGCCTCAGTCGCGATGCATCAGAGACAGTTGCTGGTATAGCTCGTCCTTTCAGCTACCACGAGCTCCGCCGATTCCGGGCCGCTGTCTACTTTCCATGGGACATGGGAATGCTTTTGTTTAGTGAGCTCTATGCCATTGGCGTTCCGACCTTTCTGCCTGACCGCGCCTGGGTGGTGTCGATCATCAAGAGAGTCTCACATGCAATGGCTTTAAAAGGGTTTCAGACTGTTTCAGATGGTTTCAATTGGTTCCTGTCAGGTCTTTGAGATGAATAGATGCCTGGGTGGGCATGGATGGCTGCGGCATGTGCGTTTCTCATGCCCACAGGTTAAGATTCCCACACTGTTAAAGCGCTTGTGGACCTAAGCTGCGCAAAAGTTGGGCTGCCACTTTGCGAGGAATGTTGGAGTACACCGATTTTGGATGGTGGCAGGCTCGAGAGGAGGGCTCCTCTGTAGCTTTGCCTGTGGCGTCCAACGTGTCCTTGAACTGGCCCTGGTTTGGCGAGAACTCTACAGTGGCACATATTCTCTCGCCCCTAGCCGTCAAGTGATAACGCTTTCTTTGATTGCTGCTTCTGTTCTCGTCCTGGCTGTTCGGGCCTTTTGCTGAGGCTGTACGACCTGACCGACTTCGTTCGCTGGCAGGGCTGTGTTACCAAATACATGTACGGGCCGCATCCTTGCTCAATGACGTGATCTGCAGGCCCTATGTGACGACCTTTCCCAGCCTTGCCCGCCTAATGACTGCGCTCCGAAACGCAGATTTCGATGCGACGAGTGGCTTGGCTGAGCCAAGTAATGCATGCAACATGGGCTCTGTGATAGCCGACAGCCCACACCTCTTCGGAGACCTATTTCTTGCCAGGCAGGCTGATGCTGCGATGGAATGAGGCAACCCTGCCACTGCCATGTCCTCAGCATCATGAGATGTCCGCAACCCTGTCGTGTTTCGTGTCCCGAATGCGCGGTGGCTATTTGGGAGGGTGACAACTAAACAGACTTTTTACACATTGCTACATGATGTGCATTGGGATCGTTGTACCCCTCATAAGGTCACTGAATATTCTTGGGCGTACGCTGGCAGCCATGTTGGACAACACCACTGATCCACCACCTGTTGACGAGTCCAGCTGCGTGTAAAATTTCCACAGCAGTCGATGGAGCTGTGAGTTAAGCCATGTCTTGAACATCCTGGTCCTCGCCAGAAGCAACTCCAGCAATTTGATTGTGCCTGTGAGGATAGTTTGGTTTAGGACCAACCCGAACAAGGGCTACTCAGCTACTCATACAGCTACTCATAAATGAGAGAACCTGTGACCAAGTAGCACTTAGCTTGTTGTTTCGCTAGGCCCTGCAGCGTTGATTCGGTGCCCATCGCTGCGACTTTCACGGCTCCAGTTTGATGTTCGTAGAGATAATCACAATTTTTGACATTCAAGAAAGGTGAAGCGCAACTGTCGTTTGTGTTTTGAGGCAAAGAGCTACTTCACCCAACCCAGTGCAGACAGCCTCCCCCATTGGTTGCCAGCAGCTGGAAGGAACTCTTCACTTGCTGGTTCAAAGCCTGTGTAGAAGCTATGCCTTATCCAGGCGCGCCAGCAGTGCATACCCCAGACAAGAATTTGTGCGAAGGGCCAAAGGCCAAAAAAGTCCATGCGCTCTAAGAAGATGCTCTCTAAGGGCATGTCCAAGGAGGATCCCAAGTCTCCGAAGGCCTCGGGGCCACAGGCGCTGGGTTCGCTTTGTCCAAGATTGCCTCCACGTTCCTTTGGTTGCTGTTTCTGCTGTAGGCGTTTAAGAATGATCGAACTTGGAGCGGCAGCTGGCGCAAGGTGAAAGTTCATGGGCAGCCTCCAAACCAGGCGTGGCCCTTTGCTCTTCTCAGAGCAAGCTCCATGCTTCGCAATTTTGAAGTTTTAAGCTCTTGTGCCGTGTGCCATCTGCCTTGGTCAGCTCTGTGGTGACGTGGACAGCCTGCAATGCGAGAACTCGAGCCTCCTGTCCATGCCTCCGGTTTGCACAGGGCCGCTAGGCCAGCTCGGCAATGCTTGAATGCATCTGAAGCGCAAGCAGCCAAACACTCTGTCTTGCAGTTGCTAGTTGTGTGTTCTCGGTGGCAGGTCGTCGTAAGGCCTCTACAGAGGACAACGAAGAGGAGGGGGCCACTGCCATCAAGTCAATATCCAGAAATTTAAGAGTGAGTGCTAAGGGAGTGCTAAGCGTGTGCGCATGTTTCTTTGCGCCTTGCACCCTGCCGCAGGACATGTCCTGTCAAGTCCTTTCTCGAGAGGAGATCTTCATCCGCACATTCCCAGGCAGTTGTACTCCTCCCCCCCCCCCCCCCGGTGACCACGCTTTTTCTTTAGAGTGTGGTGCGCTGCATGGGCGTGCATGTTTCACCAAGAACATCATCAAAAGCACAGGTCGTCCCATTCTTTTTCGTGGTTTCTAGACCGAACATACTCGGATAACATCGTGAATGACAGCGTCAATGCCAATCCGCCCTGTACGATCTATCAGGACCGTAACGTCCAGCAAATGGTTTCCGACGCTAGATTGGAAAGTAGATAGGTGCTTGTGAATCGTTGTTTCCTATGTGGACCTGCAGTCATATAGCTTCAAAGAAAAGGAGGGACAAGCCCACGGAACGTAGCGTCAGCTGGTCCAGGCACCTACTGGAATGCAGCTGGCGATTCAGACGCGTGGGAATATCAGTTTTCGTCAGGCACTCTGCTCGGCTCGAGTTGTGCTGTTCAGGTCACCGACCCAGAGGCCGCTGCAGCGAGAGGACGTTGAAGATACAGCAGGCCTTCGCTGCCTTCACATGCCATGTTAACATGCATGGCTCAACATGCCTCTTTGGGCCTTTGATAAGTTGGTGCTGTTTTGACGAGGAACCCCCACAGAGCTCCCGTTGAGCTGCAGTCCTGGGGGGAGCGTGCAGGTGCCTCAGTGTTCAGGGATCCTCAGCCCCTCCTGGGCAAAGAGGTCGAGCGCGAACATGGTGTGGACATGCTAGGACGCGGATCTCAGGTCAGTCAACTCCGTGAGCACTTCAGAGTTTGCTTCACCTCGAGTGGTGGCCTGAGCCCTGCAGTGATAGGCGCTGTATGATGACCCAGAATGTTTCACGATTTGGCTCACGTTGAGGTGACGCACAGGGGTGACAAGCTCAGGGAGAGCATCTGCTGGGGTCTGAGCTCTCACAAGCTCACAGTGCAATGGCGCATATATATATATACACACACACACACATATATACCTAAAGGATTGCACAAGGTTGATCAAGGTTGGTGTGTCCTTTGCATTCAGAGGCCGAGCACGAACCTCTGAGCCCGCAGGCATGCCGGGCTTTGCCGGTTTCTGGTTGCACTGGTGAAGGGCGGTGTGTCTGAGGGTGTGTGGGTGCGCGTTGATGTTTTTGGAAGCGGTGCCTGTTAACGGCCGTGTTTTTAACGACATCTTGGTGCATTCAAGGATGGGGGGTGCCGAAACCCATCCAACACGCCGCCGGGGTCGGCGGATCCCAAAGCGCTAAACCCGAAAACGCAAATCCCACGAGCCGTAAACCTGAAATCCCAAAGCACGATCTCAAGCAATAAGTGTGTGCGAAGCTGCAAACTAGCCCCCCCCCCCCAGAAAAGCATCAGGCTCCGAGTGAAATTGCATACTCGCGAGAAAATCGCCCTCAGTTTTCAGTGTTTTCGACACCTGGAATTGCGACGCCTGCAAGAGAAATGTGAGGTTTTTCCGGGTTTCGCGCGCGCCATGTGTCCAATGT
>CAJNDS010002376.1:0-50000 GCA_905221605.1 Symbiodinium natans | reverse complement strand
TGTGGCAAGTCGCTGCAGGTAGTGATCCTGGATGGGACCTCAGGGAATGTGCAAGCGGCAGTCCATGAAGTGCTCATGATCAATGACCTCTCTGAACCATGTACCTGACATGTAGCCAGTGATGCTACAAGCTGGAAGAGTATGAAAGACGCATCATGCAGCGCCTTCTACCGAATTGTACCACCAAGGCCTGTGCGATTGATGCTGCTGACAAGGTCTTCCGAAGTACGTAGAGCCTACAGGGTCTAAATTTTCGACATCGGATTTTTTGTTTTGGGGATTTGTTGTTTTTTGATGTTGTCTTACGCTTGCTAAGCAGAGGAGAGGGCAGCAAGGAGGGAGAGAGGGCAGGCAGGCAGGAAGGCAGGCAGGCAGGAAGGCAGGAAGGCGGGAAGGCGGGAAGGCAGGAAGGCGGGAAGGGAGGAAGGCAGGAAGGCAGGAAGCATGATAGAAACATCGTCATGCGCGATGTCCCATTCAGTTCTCAATCACAGCCCCCCTAGTCCTCGTCCCAAACGGACCTGTGGATGTGATCTGGACGGGTATGAGGCACACTTGGTAGTTGCTCCATGGGTTTGGAAGGCCTTGCTGCCAGCCACCTTTGGGGCTCTCGCCGAGCAGCTCCAGGTGTGAAGCTCACAAAACGGTGTCAGCGCGGTGGTGACCAGTGTGTAGCCAAACGTTTGCCTGTCGTGCTCCAGGTGGGTCCGTCGCAGCTGGGCATGCTGAATTTCGCCCAGACGCTTTCCTGAGATGAGCCGCCTTTGCAAGAACCATGAAAAGCCCAAGTCTCCTCAACCAGAAACCCCCGAAGACTTCCCTTTGCCATGCGCAAAGCCTCATGATCTTTGCTGTACAGCTGTGGCACAGCAGATGCAGCAGTTCCAGAGGAGCATCGCCTTCTCCTTGGCTCTTCCATTTTGGGGCTCCCTGATGCAGTTCTACTCGCCGCGCGATCTGCTGGCTGGCGGCCTCTCGACGTTTGGGCGGAGTTACGGGTAGCTACGGGTAGTGACGGGGGCACTTGCGCTGGGAATTTTGCCGGGCACGGGTAGTGACGGGGGCACTTGCGCTGGGAATTTTGCCGGGCACTTGGCACTTGCCAAGAGCCCGGAAACGCTGGCACGCTGTACATAGTTTCCCCTGTGTCTTTTTGTGAACTTTCTGGTAGGGGGAGGGGAGAAAGGGGGGGGGGGAGGAATACATAATGTATCTGTTCAAAGGGCGACCATGCTGAGAGCACCTGTATTTGCAGCGTTTTTTTCCTTTTGTGTAACATGCTGTGCGCTGACGCATAAGATGCGTTGTCACCGGCGCTCATGCTTTCTGTGAGTGCCGAAAACCCTGACGTTTACAACAAAAACCGAAGTTCTGGGAGCCCTTGAAAGAGCGCATTTTTCGGCAGTCTGCGCTATGTACCCGCACAGACCATCAGGGAAAGAAAAGTCGTGACGCCACGGTAGTTTTGCGTGAAGTTACGGGCAGTTGTTGGAACCTTGGGGGCATGACACGGCACTCCTAACTCAGCGACTCAGGCTGCTTCCTGTGGGGTCTGGTAACGCTCGTGATTGCCACGAGCCCCTCGTCTGCTTTGAAAGCCCCTGTAGTGCAGCAACTCAGAGCAGCTCGCTCAGAGCAACTCAGACCAACTCAGGCTCAAACTACATGATTCACCTGATGCTGCGGCTCGTCATGGGCGCTGCTTTGGCGGACGCCTGGCTGAGGGGATCGGGGGAGCTGGGAGCCAAAGCACAGAGCTGGTCAGACCATCGGTCACCACTGAGCGATTTTGTTCTTTTCAGCTGAAAGTGCTTTCTAGACTCGTGATGATTTGCTGTTTGAACCTGTTTAAATGTGAAGGTGGTGGCCCCGATTGGCCAAGCCATGCTTTGCGACCTGGTTCCTGAAGCCGAGCGGGGCTGGGTCTTCGGGCTTCTGCAGTCCGCTTGCACCTTGCTGAGCCTTTGCTCAAGCAGTATACTCCTTGTTGCCTTTTGAAATTTCGCATACCATTCTATATACCCTTTGGGCGGGTGTCTTCAAGGCACAGCATGTGAGGAGTGTTGGCGTGACCTTCCTCACCACGGGCTTTGCAAGGGTGCTCGTTGCCGGCGTACATGGCTGGCGTGACTTGCTTTGACTGGGCAGGTTGACCTTTGGCACCCTCAGTCCCAGAACGGTATCGACTGAATTGAGGATACATTTATGCCGTGGTTGGCGTCGTCTCCTTCTTTGCCGCCACCGCAGTCGTGACAGTCATTCCCCCCTCACTGGCTTCGCCTGGAATGTCTGCAAAGGGTCGCTCCTGGTGGGAAGAGCAGGCAAATTGTGACAGGTTTGCAGCTCCTGCCGCAGATTTCAGAGGTAGTTGTATTGCTCGGCCGGACAATGACTGCACGTGCCACTTTCGCCATGTTGACTGCTCCTGCACTCCTGGCGCTGCCAGGGAAGCCCATGCCCATGTCTTGTCGGGCCAAACTAGTGGGAGGGACAGCGCATCAAAGTGGCCGGCAGGCCCGTGTGGTGCAGCTGGTGTTGAAGAAGCCGTCCTTCATCATCATGGTCTCTCAAGGTCGTCCAAGCTCAACAATGAACCCTGTAGGACCTGGTGGAACCTCCAAAGTCTGAACCCTGCTTGGCCCGGCATGTTTGCCGAGGTGTTACCGGAGGAATACCATGGAATGGCTTTGCATTTCTGCCATTGTATTTCCAACTGAGCGGATTTAGCGACTTCCGAGCGGGGGAGATCATGCTTTATGGAGGACTGGATTGCGCAGCAGTGCAATGTATTGCGAGATGCAGGTATGGCATAAGTAGTATTTTCTTGCCTGTATTTCTCAGGCCTTGGTGGGATAGTTGGTGGTGTTCTCGGTGGCTGGCTGGGCGATCGCTTCCATCGCCGGTGGCCCTATGGGGGCCGCTGTGCCGTCGCACAGCTCTCTGTCCTGCTGGGTGCACTGCTCTTCGTGGCTGCCGGGCCCCCGTCCTGTGCGTGTTGCAGATTGTTGCAGGCCCTTCAACTGCAAGCATATGTCATGGCAGTGCTAGGGCTGCTAGGGCTAAGGTGATGGCCAGCCCTGCGCGATTCTCCTTGGTCGTGTGCGGCTACTTTGCCTTCCAGGTGGTCTCGTGTTGGACTGGGTGCCGAATGATGCCGCTGTTGCCTTTAGTGCCCTCCTGGAGCCTTCGTTCTCTTTGTTCTTCGCCGACCTTCAGGACGCCAGCGGCCGCTTTGAGGCCCATCTGTGGCGAGATCGTCCGCGACAGTCATGACAGAGCACAGATCCTTGCATTGTGGCGGCTGCCTCAAATTCATCCTAAGCGGCTCTGGACCTCAAGATGGATATTTGCCAAGCTTGCACGAAGGATAGCTTTGGAGGGCATCATCTCCTCCTTTCTTGGGGCGCCGTTGGTTGGCGTCATCTCCGAGGCACTCGCAAAGACTCGCAAAGACTTGCAAGGCAACTGCACTTGCTCTGACTTGGCACATCTTGGCACATTGAGGCCTTTGGCTGTAGACTCGCCGGCCCGGGCACATTGAAAGCCCAGACTCCAGAGGAGGTTCCAGCCTTGCGTTCTGCACCTTGTCAGAAGAATTGGCAAAACCGCAGAAAAGACTGCAGTGACTCTCATAATCTCGCATAGTATGGCCAGTGTGGCTAGTATGTTCTGCAGCCACCCAGGCCCTGTTGGCAGTGGCTCTGATCCCATGGGTGCTTTGTGGGCTGGCCTGGTTTCCCATGCACCGCGGAGCAATGTGAGTCTTCTTTGCCTGCAGCATGAAGGGACATGCCCACCAAGGTATTGGACTTATCCGAAGGATGCAGGCCAAGCATCATCAGCACTCTCAGTTGGTTATCAGGTTTGTTGCGCTTGCTGAGAGCTTCACTCTGTTTTGTTTTGAAGGCGGGACTGAGACACGGGCGATCCGTGGAACTTTTGTTGGCAATCCATCCGATACACTGAAATGAGCGACGACGTGAGCTGCGCTGCACTGGTGTGAACTGGTGTGAACTGGTGTGAACTGGTGTGAATTGGTGTGAATTGGTGCAAGAAAAAAGGCACATTCTTCGTAGTGAGCGCTTGTGGCAGAAGCATCCGAAGCGGCTGAAGCTACTGAAGTGCCTGCTCATTCGAAAGTGCCTTCAAAGAGTTTTGCCTGTGTTGCCACCCAGGTCCTTTCTTCAGCAGAAATGGTGGAGAAGCCAACAGCTGCTCAGACGTTGGAGGTCTGCGTGAAGAATTGGCACATGTTTGTTTTCACCATGTTGCGGTGCTTGGTGACAGGGTGTCCGAAAATGTTGGGAAGCAGCTCCCATCTGTCCTTTTCCCAGTTGGGCTGTCTTGGCAACTCCACACTTTGAAGTTGCATTCAAGTTGCGTCCTCGAGCCAAAAGCAGGCACCTCCGTCGTCATCAACTTTTGGCAAAGGCCGGTTTGAGTTGTAGAAGGCTGCTGATAGTTGCGAACAAAGTCGCGCGCAAGACGGAGGTATCTCGAGAAGCTCGCTGCCTATGAGTTCCTTACACAGCTCTTGGCCAAGTCTTGAAAGGGTCTTTTTGAGGAATGTCCGCCATGGTCCGGTTCTGTTTGAGATGCACAGCCAAGCGGCTTCAGCCGCTTTAGCCCCCATGCTCTCGGAAAACTTACACCACAGCCAGGCCGGACCCGAGCTTGAGTCTCGGCTTCAACGCGGGCGACAAGATCTCGCTTCCCGAAAGCAGCGATGCTGTTGGTTTTTTTAGACGGTCAGTGTCACTTTTGCTGCGATTTCCTTCAACTTGTTCCCGAGAAGCTGGTGATCAGGTACTGGGACCTAAGCTGCGGGACTTGGGTCAACGGCTTCGTGAAAGAGCTGAGCGCCCAGAATGTCCGGTAGAGGTTCCAGATTTCAGAACTAACGCTTCGCATGCCAGGGACCTGCACTGCTATTTGCTGATACTGGCTGCTGCTAGTTGCTGACCGCTACTGTCACCATCGGTGGGAATCGGAATTCTCAAAGTTTAGTTGCACAATGAAGATTTTTCTTTCATGTCACTGTCTGCATTGAGCTGTCCTCAGCTTACATGCACATGGTTGTACAAGCTCAGGCGAGTCGTTGATGGTCAAGGTGACGTGGCGGTTGCATACCACTTGGATGTGAAAGCCTAAGCGCGAGAAGAAGCAGTAACCTCTAAATTGGCACGCAGCTGTCATTTCTAGAGAATGATGTCCTCCTGCAATATCTGCAATGCCAGCCGCTAGATTCGGCAGATGTCGGAAGTCGGAAGCCAAGCACCTGCTGCAAGATCAAACCATCGGCCCATCCTCAGCACGTCCGACGTCGACTAAAAGAGGAAACGTTGGCGAAGAAGGCATTTTGGCATTTTTTTTCCTGCACCTCTCGGTTCAGAGGCGCGAAGTGCTTCGCCGGTGTTGTCATGCCATGTGAGGCAGTGGACTTGATCCGCAGATACGTGCCTCTGAAGGCGCTAGATGCCGCTAGATATTGAACGGGCCTTCGGATTTTGCTGCCGCTGGGACCACACTGGGCGAGGCCGATCGTGCGCTCCCTGGGGATCTGATGAGGAGCATGACAAGCTGCTTCTGGCGGGATCCCCAGATTTGTGGCTTTGCGGTTGTCCGTATTTCTGGGTATTGAACTGCATTCTCTCATGGGTGTTAGCCTTCAAGGAGCTGTATCCAGCAGGTGGGCCGTGCAGTGTCCCATCACTGTGGAAATCGGTCTGTTGCATTGATGCAGTTCTACTGATTCGCCTGCAACACTGAACTCAGCTCACTGAACTCTTGGCAGGTGCCGCTGGTCTTTCGGCCAGTCATGACGCACGCAGCTTGTGATGGTAGAACTCCGACCTGTGTTCTGACGTATTTTGCAACTATGATGCACGCTGAGGCTGCCCCCACAGCAGATGGTCATCAACGTCCCTGTTGCCCCCCCTGCACCCACACAGTCGCGGCCACAGTCCCCCCAGCCCCAGTCCAGCAGGCCAAGGAACACATCCTCGCAGTCAATTCCAGCTGCACCTTCGCCAGTCCATATACCTGCCTCAGGCCCAGGCCCAGGCGTCCCGGGACCAATCCTTCCGCCACCTGCTATGCCGGTATTCGGGTACCCCAACGCGAACATGTCAAACATGGCGAACGGGAGCCCCAATCCAGGCCAGATGCCACCTGTTCCCCAGAACCTGCCGGTCTTTGCATTTCCCCAGAACCGGTCTGGTGGACAGCTGCCCATCTTCGCTTGTCCTGGGCCGAGCCCAGGCCCAGGCGGCAAAAGCGGACCGGCTGCATCGCCTGGCACGTCGCCCGCTCTCCCCGTCTTCGCAGCTCCGACTGTTCCTGGTTTGGCCCTGCCTCCCTCCTTGGGGCCGCACACGCCTCGCACACCTCGCGAGGAAGCGCCTGTGCCTTCCCCTCCCAAGCCAAAGCAGATCAAAGAAAGTGAGGCAGAATGGAGGAACTGGAACTTGAGGAAGGGGCCTGCATCCATAGAAGGGCGGGCAAATGAGCAGGAAAGCATCAAGGAGGCATGGCAAGTAGGGTCTAAGCGGGCCTTTTGTATGGGCCTGGGCCCTCTTTTGGCAGGTTCTTAGCCCTGGCGATGAGTCGATGGACTTCGAGGAGTTCTCGGACATCAGAAACTCCGATGGTGCCGACCTCGAGCTTTGAAGCTTTCGCGAGATCAGATGCCCTCACAGATCAGATCTGCACATTGACACATATTTATACTGACACTTGAGCTTGAGAGGTAACATTGGATCCTTTGAGGCTCAATGTAGGACCTCATTTGTTGTAGCACCGGGTGCTGTCGAACAGAGTCAGCCAGCGTCAAGTCAGGCTTCTGTAAGAGCAAGGCAATGAGAGAAGACAAGTAACGACCTGTGCCGACATGTGCTGACTACGAAGGTTATGACCTTGGTCGCAACACTGGCGGTCAAGTAATTGTAGAATTGGAGCACAGTTACAAAGACTTCAGCGACCCATCTTGTCCAGGACTGTCCCTAAGGATGGGCCAACCGCCTTCGCACCAATCGCCGGCACAGTTCCGTTGGCGTTCTTTGCGTTTGTTTCGCCTTGCGCTCCTTCTATGCTTTCCACTGTCAGCCAGTGGAACTGAAGACGACTCGGGAATCTTGCTGCAACGACCCAGGCCGGGGCCACAGGATCTGCCACGTGAGGGGTCGGACCGTGGAAGCCAGAACCCAAACCAGCCGAGCCTGGCAGCGTATCTTGATTTTACCTTGGCGGATGCCGCGAGAGCTTGCGGTGCAGAAACGTCGGGTTCAAAGGGATTGAAAGGAATAGAGAACAAGGCTTGGGACTGCATCTTCCTGGAGCTCGATGTTGACGGGGATGGCAGCATCACTCCCAGTGATGTTGAGAAGGCCTCCTGGCTGCAAGGCTCCGCGTTGGTGCAGCGCTTGAACATTTCGAAGCAGGACTGCCGGGAGGCCTCGGCTTTGCTGGCCACATGGTATCCCAAGCTAGCACCTTTCTTGGTTCGACACGCGCAGGAGGTTCTCCTTAGTGCATGGACTGGATCCGCGCCAGCTGGTCTTCCAGAGCCAGATGTGGGATTTGCCTTTGAAGATCGTGAAAAAGCTGGCCTTCAGCTCACCGAGCTCACCGACTGTGAAGATGCACTTCTCAAGACCATCTTGCCCGCATTCAACCTGGTTACATCCGTCGTCGGACTGAGCCTCCCAAACTCGGCATCCGAGGCACTTCTGCAGCGTGTGAGCATGGATGTCTCGCTTCTGTCAAAGGTGCAGACACTCATCAGCGAGCTTGGGGGACCCGGGGAGATAGTAAAAAACACGGAGGTGACGGCAAGTTTCGTTTTCAAAGTCGCAGCCGAACTTTGGAACGAAGGTGTTCTCGCCACAGTGCTGAACGAGGTAAGGCAATCTATGAGCTGGTGGGACTGGGTGTCCACTTCTGTTCCCATGGTTGCTTCACTGAGTAGTTTCTTTCTAACCGGCAGTACCCTCAATTTGGTTATTGCGGTGGGACTAGGTGGGATCAATGTCGTGAATCTGGGCAAAGCCCTGATGAGCCTCGAAGGTGCCTGCCTGTGAAGCAGCGCAGCTCTCTGCAAAATTAGTTCCTCTCTTGGCTCCACAGAATCAGAGCATATCAGAGCAGTGAGTGCAAGGCCACTCCGGCTTACACACGTACACAAGCAAGACTGTGTGGAGCGGTGCAAGAGTATTCATCGTCACTCAACGGGATTTAGATTTAACCCCGTTGGGTTGCCTACGAGAACGCTGAATGCTCGAGAATGTTTGCCTCTCATCCGTACTAGGTGCGCACCTCCTGCTCTCGCGCCTTCTCTAAGTGTCTAATGTGTTCTCTCTGAGGCACCATCGGCGTCTTGATGGCTCCAGGCCAGAGCCGCGTCATGCTTTGAGGCGCCCCCTGCTGCCCATGCCATTGTGTGGATTTTGTGTGCGTTCTTTGCGCCTTTTGTGTGTCTTCTCTGTGTCTCTGTGTGTGTGTGGACCTTTCTGTGTCACAGCGTTCTCGCGGCATTGTAAGTGCTAGTGGGCCGATAGGCCCCAGAAGCTTCTTCGCTTGGCCTTGGGAGCGCGTTGAGCAGAATGAATGCAGTGAGTTATTGAAGCGTTGCAAAGCAGCTGTCGGGCTCCAGAGTCACATGTTGTGCACTGCCTGAATTCGCAACTCGCAGTTAGGGTGGCAGATATGGCAGATATGGCAGATGTGGCAGATGTGATAGCTTCAGGTTCAAAGCAGCCCGACTGCTTAGAATAGGTTCTGATTGGGCGAGCGTGCCCGCAATGTGCAGAGTCACTTCCAACGCTCTGAAAGGAGCTGTGGGAAGGTAGAGAAAGCTTTTGAAATCGTTTTTGTGCTTGGTACCGGTATGCATTTCGTATGCATTACTTATGCAGTTCTGGGCCTTCACTTCCCCCGCGACGAGCGTCCCGAGCCAGGGCCAGGCTTTTGCAACTTTTGTAAACCGTGATTTCTCTTCAACTTTCCTCGACTTTCCTCCTCCTAAACGGTGAAGGTATGTGAAGGGTGTCGTGAGACGTTGCGAAAGCTGCCAGGGTTGGGCATGCTGGTGTCGGTGGTGTCGGGCAGCTCTGGGCCCTCCCAGGCCACGGCCGAAGTGCAGTCTTTAAAGCGCGAAGCAGCTGAGCAGATGAGGCACTTTGAAGTTTCACGCTTAACCCAGACTGGTGCATGTCCTGCGCCCCGCATCTGCCCTACGCTGCTTCGTCCAAGTCGTGGCCGGTGTGTTGACAGGGAGGTGCCCTCGTAACATTATTAGGGTTGACAATTCCAGGCACTGCCGTCGTGCCAATCCTGAAGTTCTTTTTTGGTCTTCCACTGATGCGGAAGAGCTTCGCGTAGCTACGCATAGCGATGTGTGTCGACTATGTCAGTTGTTTTCTGAGGCAAGGGGTTGCCGACGCGACGTGCCGAAATTTTTGTCCTGTCATCTGTTCCCAGCAAAGATGCGTTTCCGAAGGAAATGAGCAAAATTAGGCAGGCAAGGAGCGTTCGCGGATCAGTGCTAACGGAGAGCCGCCCCTCCCTCCACCATTTACAGCACATGTCTCTGATGTGTGCGGTGTCTCCAGATGCTTGCGCTGCGGGCAGTGGGCATGATGACACTGGGCATGTGGCCTTTGTGGCCTTAAGTGCACAACATCATGGCCCTCATGGCTTTCGCTGTGTGCTCCGCCATGCTCTCCATGGTGAAGAAAGTGAAAGCGGCGAGTGATATGAGAGCAAAGATGGAAGGGTGTGCTAAAGAACAGGGAGAGGGACTCCAAAGAGAGAAGGAGAAAGAGAGAGAGGAACGCGTGTTTTCAACAGCATGTGTTCTCACGGTGTCTTCTCTTTAGCTTTGAGAGTGTCACTCACGCAGAGACACTGTGCCGCTGCCGATCTGCAAAGACATCACGTGATCCTGAGAGCATTGATATCAGCTGACTTCTCAACAATAGAGAAAATGCACACATGTGCTTTGAGGCTGTTGGGTGCAACTGCGACTGTTGTTACTCTGATTTGTAGCGGCGTTGTGACCCCCCCCTTGCTGCCCCATTGAATGGGAGAGGAGACTCCAGAGATGCACTCGACTGCTACGCTTCAGAGCCAGAGCTGTAAGTAGACTGTAAGTAGACTGCAAGTAGACTGTAGGTAGACTGTAAGTAGACTCCTCTGAGTGTAGACTCGTTGGCTTGCCATGACCGCACCGAGAAAGCGAAAGCAGGCGGGGCACGAGAGAATGTTGCGGGGACGATTCAGATGTTTGTCTTGTGCCAGTCCTCGTCTTCCTCTTCTTCAGAGAAACGAGCCAGGTGGAGACTGACATGCTTTTGCCATGCTTGGACATGCTTGCCCCTGTTGCAATCCGGCGTGCGCAGAGCCAGGAAAAGTTCATCCCCCAAGCCCCGGACCCAGCCAAGGGCAAGACGCACGGCGAGAGCACTTGAAGCTCAAGGATCTGCGGCGTGCAAGATGTTGTGGAATAATCGCAGAGGCCAGCGCGGGGCGTTCGGCGAGCCCAAAACCTGGTTCGAGGACCAAATCCTCTTGAGTTTCCCCTGAGAGACTCCGAGGTTAGCGTCACCCCGTCGCCATCGCCAGAGCCTCCTCCACGCGACTCGGCAGTTCCGTTGCTGTCACCAGTGTCACGAGTCCACCACCTGGCGATCTCAGGATTCATCAATCGGCCCGCTTGGGTGCTCAGCATGCGCGTTTCCAGCCTTTCTGCTGTGGGCTTTCGAAGCTCGGACTCGAGAACATTCACGATATTCCGCAGGACCAAGCGGATGATCAACGTGTTGAACACTCATCGACTCCTGAATCCTGCATCAGATCTGAAGGTTGAAAGCAAGCGCCTCTCCGAGTCGCCCGTCAGGCGTGTGACGTTTTCAGGCTTCTTAAGGCTTCTTATAAGGCTTCTTATGGCTTCTTATAAGGCTTCTGAAGGCCTTGTCGATGCTGTGGCTGTTCGAGGCGCTCACCTGAGCGGGCCTCGAAGGGGAAGGGGAAAGGCACCGATGCGGGTGCATTCAAGACTTCAAGCGTCTGCAGTGTCCCCTCGTTCCGTATAGGCGAGGTTGACACCTGGCGGGCAGAGTTCGAAGAGGCCATGCTAGCTCCTGATATGTACACTTGAACATCGATATAAATTCAAATGTTGCTATTGAATCATATCCAAAATCAGAATGAGGTATAGACACCAGCGACAGCACAACCAAGAACAACATGTGCCCTGCGCGCTGCTTTTTGTTTGTTTTCAAGCCTGGCAACTTAAGCTTGCTTTACATGTGAAGATCAAACCATGTTGAGGACTTGCGTCAAGAAAACATGCGAGTCTTGTTCCCCACTGTGTTTGCAAACGGCGGGCGGGGGCGTGCGCGCCCTGAAGCTCGCCCGCTTTTCAAATCCAAGCCTTTGCAAACGGGAGAGAGGGGGGGGGGGGGTGCTTGCATCCTTTGTTTTTTCTTTTGGCGGAGACGTTTATGGCCTCTATTGAATTTCAGGAATTCCTCTCCATCAAAAGCCCTTATTGCCTTCCTTTTTCAAGGAGAAAACAATTTCTTCTGTACAAAACCTGTATCTCCTGTATGTTTAATGGGATAACCTCAGTTTCCTTAAAATTGTTATCGGAAAACCTCTATTTCCTCTGTATTTCAGAGGAACTTTTTCCTCTGAATGTAAGAAGGAAACAACATCTTTTCCCTCAAATTCAGTGTTCTAATCGCAAAACCTTTACTTCTTCGATTTTTCATGGGAAGACCTCACCTTACTGTGAATGTTTACTTGGAAACGCTGTTTCCTGTGTATCTTAACATGAAGACTCTCTCCCCAAAAAATAGCGCCTTGGCCTGCACAGCGAAACCGACTGCACAGTACTCAAAAAAGACGTGCCCCGGCAAAGATGCGCCTCAGCCTTTCGGAACGAGTTTTTGTTTGCTTTGAAGTCGTCGGTGACCGGCGTGCTGTCAGTGACTGCAAATAGTAGTGACTGCACAGCAAAGCGCCAAACAAATCCGGAAGCGACTGCTTTTCGCGGCCTGTTGCTGGATTTGATGATGCGTCTGCAGGAGCATGTCACGGATCTCTTTCGAAACAATGAGCCGGGATGACGTTATGTTAAATTCTATGACATGCCACATATGGGCGAGGCATGGCTTCTGGATCGGACAGCAATGAGGAGCAAAGCTTTCTTCTCGTTCCTGCCGAAGCCCCAGCCGACTCCCATGATCTTCCCCCTTTGTCCTTTGCTCTCTTTTTGCTCTCTTGGCAAAGGACAATGTACCCTCGCTCTCCTTCGCCGCAGCGGGAGACGCAGCCAGAAGCAGAGGCATATGGCCCATTGTTGGCATTGTTTTTCAGCCAGTAGCAACCGGGGGCCGCATGCTGCTGCGCATGCTGCTGTGCCTCGTGTCAGGCACCGGCTCAGATGACAAAGGCGCCTGCCCGTACACTGACAAAGCCAAGCCTCCCTTTTGGTGGAGAGTCCTGGACTCCTGGTGACTGTCCAGTGTCGCTGGGCACTCTAAACTTGCTGATGCGAGGAGGAGCACAAACGAAATGACCGGTTCCAAGACAACATCAAGAAGGCCGCCGGTTAGTCGATGACAAGAACACAGATCCAGGTTCAGAACATGATCATCTCCAGGTTCAAGCGAAATGCATAGCTTGCTCGCGCAGGCAATGAAGACGGAATCCAAGGACTGGGCCATGTGAGCAAAATGCAGACTGGCACAATGATGTGCGCAGTTCATCAAGAGGAGCTGAAGAAGATAGAGAAGGAGAAAGAGAAGGAGACAAAAGGTACGGAGGACAAGGAGCTGCAGCAAGTTCCTTCGGAACTCAAGCTGCGTGATCTTTCGGTCGTTCTTTGAAGGACGAGAAGAAGGAAAAGAAAGAGAAAAAGGACAAGACGAAGAAGGACAAGAAAGCAGGAAAGGAGGAGATGGAGGAAGTTGACGATAAGCAGAGCAAGAAGACGAAGAAAGAGAAGAAGGAAGCGGAAAAGAAGGAGGAGAAGGAGGAGGCAAAGGACGAGAAGGTCAAGAAGGCAGAAAGGGGACGTGACGGAGAGTCCGGTCTGTGTGTGTGTGTGTGTCGTCCCGCTTCGTGCAGCTTCAAAAGTCTTGGGTGGACTTTGCACAAATTTAAATTAGTCATGTCGCCAAGGACAAGGTATACCATTCTTAGGCATTGCAACTTGTTGCGCTAGTGTCGATCACTTCACTCACAGCATAGCAGTCTGTTTTAGGCCCTGGACTCACGACATGCGCATGCAGAACGTGAGTTCTCCGTTTTGCTGGCGACGTGGGGAATGCTTGAGCCTGGTGGCTTGGGTTTGGGCATGATGTGCTTGGTAACTATGTCAGGATACGCCGTTGTGTTCCACGCACGCTCGACTGCTGTACGAACAAGCACGTGTTTGCTTGTGCAACCACCCTGACACAATTGCGCCTGCTTGCGTGTGCACACCTGCCTGCATGCTCGCATGTGAACTGCGCATGCACGTATCCTTGAGCACTCGGCTCGGGCTCTTTAAATGCAGATGCCTTCTTGCGTGCACGTGGAAGCCTGTATGCAATGCCTGGCCAAACTCATTTCCATGAACCCGATAGCCGCTTCTGGCAGTGCGTGCATGTGCTCACGATTGCTTATCTTGGTTGTGTGTACGCTTGCTTGCACACATCGTGCTCGTGGAACACGTGAGCCACGCATGCGCTGCGGGCATTGTGGAGTGTACTGCGCTGTTCTCTGCCCAAGGGGCAGGGGAGGCAGGATGCTGCGCGTGGTCACGACGCTCTTGAAGTATGCGTGCTCCTGCTGTAGCTTTCGTTGGCACCGGCTTGCCTCTCAAGTACTGCACCTATGTACCCTTGTACCCCCTGATAATGATAAATTCTTGCGCGCAAACTGCATCTACGATCAGTAATCATTGTAAGCATCAGCCACATGGGCTGATGTGCTTGTCGGCGACTAGACCAGCATTGCAATAGTTTAGCCTGAAAGGAAAAAGAAAAAAGCAAAGGCAAGGAGAAGAAGGTACATTCCTGAGCTTGAGGAGGCATCAGCAAGGTGTGCCCATGCCGCCACATTCATTTGTCTTGTCAAACGTGGGGACTGATGATGCCAATAGCAGGCGGTACCTTTCGGTACCTTTGCAATCCCAGGGGTTGTGGGAGACTTCACAGATTTGACTGTCACTTTTGCGACCCTTATCAGGGTCCGCTTTGTTCGCCTTGTTCCCCGCAGAGGGCCAAGACACATGCCATGACTGAATAGTATGTCCCGTCATGGAGATGCCAAGAGATCAAAGCCCCTACTGGCAAGCTGGTGTGGATGCAACCCGGGGCCGTCAGCCGGAAACCCGTTAGGGATACACCAGTTTATTGTGCCTTGGGTAGCACCCAATCTGCAGTCCCGCAATTGCAGAAGTTGTAAGTCGCATGAACAAAGGCATCCCAGCTGCAGAAGTCTCACAGGAATGCATGGCAAGCCATTAGTTGAGGCTATGGTACGCCGGCACAAACGTTTAGACTCAACTGTCAGTTTTTTCACCATGCTGCACATGCAGCCGCTCTCACAGACAGAGTTCAATCCTCCTTGGCACACACACACACAAGTAGCCAAGGAGAAGAAAAAGAAAAAGAAAGAGTCCTCATCGGAGTCGTCGCCCTCAAGCGACGAGGACTCGCACTGCCAGAGTTTTCGCCATACTGTGCATGTTTTTTCAAGGTTTTTGTCGGCATCCGAGGATGACGACAGCAGCTCTGGAGAGACTGTCATGGAGGAGCAGGCGCTTTGAGATTCTTTGCCGAATTCACGGTTGTACGGTATCCTAGCAACACCTGGACTGCAGGTGGAGTGGGTGGAAATTCGTCCCAGCACTGCTGGTGATTCCAAGTACGCGGCAGGCGCAAGCGTTTGCCGAAAGCACCAGATGTCCCTAAACGCTTCAGAATGTCTTGGGACAGAGTGCCGGTGCATGTGACACGGTCCGAAACCGCCTTAGTCCCAGATTCCTGTACAGAGAAGTTGAACATGTAGGGCTGGTGGGCCGGGGGGTCTTGTTCTAAGCATGGCCAGAGGAGGCCAAAGGCTCCACAAGCTGTAGCTCCCTATCAAGCAGGTTACAACTACGACTCCGAGGACCACTGACGCAGCGCCCACGCCAAGTGTGAGAGTGTGAGTGTGACATGCGGCTCTCCTGTAGAGTTTCGTGCCAACTTGGGAGATGCCGAGAGCAGACAGTAGAGCAGACAGTAGAGAGGGCTCTGAGGGGCTTGGTGAGGATGAAGGCTTTGGACCCATGCCAGCGACGCAGCAGGACTGCCTTGGAGTCACAAAATGTGTGTGTGTGTGTGTGTGACATGTAGATGGAATTTTCAGACATTCGCGCGGTTTCGCACAGTTCGCACTTGGCGCACGGATTGGGAATGTCGACTCCCAGGAGCTGATCAACAACATGTCCCAGAGCAAGGGCTCCTATGGAGGCTGCTTGGGTAGGATTCGGTAGGATGTCACGGGGGATTGAAGGACTGCAAGGACTGGCTGGACCGTAAGGACGGTAAGGATGGTAAGGCTGGGTCACAGTGTGTGGTGCCCTGTGCTATGTTGTGGGCCTGGTCAGGCTACTTGCTCCCGGGTGAGGGAGACGCCATGGCCGAGTGCCACTCCAGCTTTTCGGGTTTGCCGGTTGGCCGTCCACTGCCAATACCATTCTCTAGAATGACAGCAAGCATCAGCAAGTGCACAGTTCGCGCATCTGCAAGTGCACGGTCACAGGTACGTGAAGAGCGGTATGCGTATCCCACGACGAGGAGAGGTCGGCATCACTGCCGATGATATCGAGAACCTGGAAGACCTGGGCTATGCAGATTCCCCATCATATTCGGCCCTTCCATTCCCATTCCCATTCACGCATTTGCTTGGCTCAGGTCATGAGTGGCTCAAGGCACCGGCGCATGAATGCGGTGCGTATCCGAAAGGACTGCAGCCCACTTCAAGCACATGCAGCCGCAGCTAGGAGAGAGAGAGAGAGAGAGAGGGAGATAGAGAGATAGAGAGATAGAGAGATAGAGAGATAGAGAGATGGAGAGATGGAGAGATGGAGAGATGGAGAGATGCAGAGATGGAGAGATGGAGAGATGGAGAGATGGAGAGATGGAGAGATGGAGAGATGGAGAGATGGAGAGATGGAGAGATGGAGAGATGGAGAGATGGAGAGATGGAGAGATGGAGAGATGGAGAGATGGAGAGATGGAGAGATGGAGAGATACAGGGGCGCGTGGACACGCATTAAATTCAATTGCTGGTGTTGGCGTTGTGTTGATTGGATGCCCAACAGACTGCCTGGTTCAGCACAGCTCGATTTCAGGAGAACCAGGTCTACTCCGCAGAGGAGAAGCGAGCCCTTGCCATGTGCGCAAAAGCACGGCAGAGCGCGACAGGGACATGAGTTTTCTCCAAGCGGTCGCTTGTTCTGTAGTTTGCTCCAGGTACAACTTCGAAGAGAAGGCCAACCGCGAGGCGACCTTGGTCGGCGAGTTGCGGGAACTCCTGGAGAAGCGGCAGAAGGCTGCGGCGAGAGGTGCAGCATGGTGCGGTGAACCAAGTTCACGTTGACTTCAGGCGATTGCATCCGCCGTCGGGGACGGCTTGACGCTGGACCAGAAGCATGCCGCCCAGAGCTGCCCAGATCTGGTGGCCTTGGCAGAACCTTTGTCCAGATTCGTCCAGGTTCAGCTCGACGGGCGAGCAGAAGAAGTTCATCTGAGGTGCCGTCGAGATGGTCAGCCTTTCCATGTGTTTAGATTGTGCCAGCACCTGCGTTGAGTGTCTCATGGCAACTTTGTTTTCTGTGTGCTCCAATCAGCTCGGTCCAGCTGCTCAGCCCCATCATCTTCCAACTGTGCGGTTTCTGCGATGGCGACCTTGGTTGCCTCGCTGTTGGTTGGGCTGCTGCCCTTTCTGGCCGCAAGCGTGACCTTCGAGCACAGCGAGGGTGGGGACACGGCACGATGGACAATCACTCTAGAGGGTGATGAGCTTCACGTGACAGCTGATTGTCCGGCCACAAGGTATTGTTCCCTCGGCTTCAACAAGGACAAGCCCAGGATGGATGGCACTGATGTGTTCACCTTTGGTCATCACCCCGGCTTCGACCTGCCCGACTGCCGCTCGAGCGGCTGCGGCAGCTGCGGTAGCTGCGGCTGCGGTGCCTGCGGTGCCTGCGGCGCCTGCGGTAGCTGCGGTAGCTGCGGCTGTGGCGGCAACACGACCGCCTGTGGCAGCTGTGGCAGCTGCGGCAGCTGTGGCTGCGGCTCCGGGCGTAGACTGCGAAACAATCGAAACAAGAAATCGCCAAAGATGCAGTCCCCTTTCCTTCCGTACGAGCGCGACCTGAAGATTTGGCTGCCGGCTCCTCCCAGCCAGCCTCGAGCAGTCCAGCGCCTGGAGGCTCACGGGGGTGTGGTGGGCGTTGCCTTGAATTCCGTGCTTCTCGTTCATGAGCACCCGGGCGAAGGGATGACCTGGGTGATCGACAACTGCGGAGGCCATGGCGACACCTTCGGCCACTACCACTACCATGCCCCTCCTCTCTGTCTACTCCGATCCTTGGGGGTGCCGGTCCCCAAGGGCGCTTGGTGGAAGTCAGGTGGGCCAGAGCAATGGTCGCAGGAGGGCCCAGAAGTTCAGATTGGCTGGGCCATGGATGGCGCACCGATCATGGCGCCATTCAAGGGTGGGGTTCAGGTCAAAAAGGAGATGTTGGACGAATGCCACGGTGCCATCGACCCTGTCACTGGCGAGTACAAGTACTACACCGCCGGGGACCCAGATGCTTCTCAGTTCGGAGGTCGTTCCCGTATGTCGTCTCAGACCCTGACGCGGGGGTGCAGCGCTGTATCCTGGTCGATGCTCCATCCTGCTGTTGCAGGTCTTGGCTCCTCCCTTCCTGCCTCCTTGCCTTCGCGGCGAAGTTCTGGGCAAGGCCGACATGGAATTTCCGGACATCTCTCATTAAAGTCATTAACGTCATTCAACATGGAGTTTCGGCGCTTCGTCTGGGGTCTTCCATCACGGAGTCTTGGTTCTCCCCCACCCCCAGCGTGTCCAACTAGGTGTCCAACTACCGTGCGCTGAAGGGCGGAGTGCCCTGTGAGAAGTCCAAGCGAGTGCCTCTTGGATGCAGCGGCGCTGCGTTTGCGGTTTTTTTGATAAAGCGCCCCCCAGTTATGAGTAGCGGGTGGAATGTGGAATGTGAAACGCTTGGAAGCCCACTCCGGTGAAGCGTCCGATTGAGGAGTCGCCTTGGGCTTGGAGTTGCAAAACTGAGTCGAGCAAATGGGAGTGGGGTGGTTAGAAGGCGCACAGCCCTCGGGCTCCTTTAAAACTCCTGAGCTGAAGGGGGGCTTGCAGCCGGAGCCGGTCCCTGCTTGCGCGGTTGAGTGGCATGCGGCATTACCACTGATAACACTTCATCTTTGACATTGGCGTGTGGCATCCTTTTGTGCTTGAAGTTTGTCAAGCGGCTGGGAGACGTCAGCTGCCAGCTGGAGTTGGTTGGGTCAGTGATCACCACCCTCCTGGAGCCACCACCATTAGGCCGAGATTGGCCGGCAGGAGACGACGAAGGAAGGCGCATCATCCGTCATGAGCCCGATTGGATCTCGAGAATGGCCTGTCGGAGCCGCCAAGAGTTGCCGCAGTCGATGTCAGTGCCATGGCCCACACCAAGCCCAACCAAGCAGCTTTCAAATATTGACATGTGCTTGGCTGCAAAAGGTTGAGCAGACAAAGAAGAGCACGGCGATTCAAAGCAACGCTACCCCCGCGGAAGTTAAACGGGCGGACCGTGGAAGTGCGCTTGTTCACCAGCTCTTTATTCTTCCTGCAAGCACTTCTCGCGATACCGTGCTAAGCTGCTAAATCAAGTGTGAGAAACGCACAAACGCAACAGCCACTAAAAACCAAGGTCTGTCAAATGAACATGTTTTAAACCCTCAATGCATGTGTACTACATCTTAGCCATGTAGCATTGCAATTTGATTTCAACGTTTGCAGGCTGCAGCCACTTGGTCTGTGTTTTTGCTTTGGTCTTCTTGCAGCATTTGGCTGCATCCTGACCAGCGTCAGTGCCTAAACCCTTACTTCTGCCTAGCTCGGTCTTGTTGCTTATGACTGATGACCATTCTGACTTCGGGCATCTTCGGGCTCAGTGCAGTCGATGGTGATGATGAGGATGATGATGGGATCCTGTTTAGGCATTTCAAAACGGAACCAGACCCTAGACATTTGCCAGTGAGAAACACAACTGGAACTGTGCTAGTTTGTTGTGCACACATGGCCAGGATTGAAGTTGCATGGTCCCTTTACTTGCATGCTTGCAGATGCTTCTACATCGGTAGTCTGCGTTTTGCAGTAAGCGCTGCGTTCTGGTGGTTCTATGGAGTCTTTGGAAAGGGTGCCAGTAAATGAGTGGGGAATGAGAGATGCGAGGTTGTGCACAAACAAGGACCGGAGAGGCCTTGGTGTCGCATCCGGAAGAGTCAGGAAGTGGACGCTGGCTCACTGGCACAGGCTGCCCTCGACATGCCATCTTCGATGAGGTGAAGACCGGTCTCCCGCACAGCCTGAAGTCGTTGAAGTCGTTGAAGTCGACGTCGTTCAAGACTCGCAGGCTTGCCAACCTCGGCACTTGTCCAACTGGTGGCTGCGGTGGCTGCGGTGGCTGCGGTGGCTGTGGCGGCTGCGGTGGCGGTTCAGTGCCGTGCTACTGTGGTGCCTGCGGCGCTTGCGGCGCTTGCGGTGCTTGCGGCGCTTGCGGTGCCTGCGGTGCCTGCGGTGCCTGCGGTGCTTGCGGTGCCTGCGGTGCTTGCGGTGCCTGCGGTGCCACCACAACTGGTGCCTGCGGTGCATGCGGTGCATGCGGTGCTTGTGGCGCTTGCGGCGCTTGCGGCGCTTGTGGTGCCTGTGGTGCCTGCGGCGCTTGCGGTGCCTGTGGCGCTTGCGGTGCTACCACCACCACTGCTGCTTGCGGCGCTTGTGGTGCCTGCGGTGCCTGCGGCGCTTGCGGTGCCTGTGGCGCTTGCGGTGCTACCACCACCACTGCTGCTTGCGGCGCTTGTGGTGCCTGCGGTGCCTGCGGCGCTTGCGGTGCCTGTGGCGCTTGCGGTGCTACCACCACCACTGCTGCTTGCGGCGCTTGTGGTGCCTGCGGTGCCTGCGGCGCTTGCGGTGCCTGTGGCGCTTGCGGTGCTACCACCACCACTGCTGCTTGCGGCGCTTGTGGTGCCTGCGGTGCCTGCGGCGCTTGCGGTGCCTGTGGCGCTTGCGGTGCTACCACCACCACTGCTGCTTGCGGCGCTTGCGGCGCTTGCGGTGCTTGCGGTGCTTGCGGCGCTTGCGGCGCTTGCGGCGCTTGCGGTGCTTGCGGCGCTTGCGGCGCTTGTGGCGCCTGCGGCGCTTGTGGCGCTTGCGGCGCCTGTGGCGGCTGCGGCGGCTGCGGTGCCTACCAATGCCCAGGGCAGATGTTCTGCGCAATGAACCTGACGGTCATGAATGCTGGCACCGCCATCAGCTTGTCCCAGTGCAACTTGCTTGGTCACGGCATCCGCATCGACAAGAAGCAGGATCTGACAGAGGTCACCTATGACATCAGCAATGGCCGCATGAAGGTGGAGGCCCATCGCAAGCTGAACACCGGCGACTGCACCGACTTGGTGCTTGCCGCAGACACACCCTACTATGTCATTATGGCCATGGGCGCGGCAAATGACCTCAATGTGGGAAGACACGGCTCCTCCGCGACGCACAACATGGTCTGCCTGAGCACGCTCACGGAGTCGTACGAGTGCATGCCCCCTGCCGATTGGGATAACATTGCGCCGAGACTGCCGGCAACGACCTCAAACACTGTGGCCCTTTTGAAATGGTTGCCAGCAGCTGTCCTGGCAGCTTCGTTTTTCCTGTAGCTTGCTATGGCCATGGAAGCTACGGGGTGCGGGCGATCTTGATCGTTCATATATCCTGCGCTGGGTCTGCAGCCGTAAAGTAGAGGTTGCAATCCGTCGTCGTCTTGTGTTCTGTGAAATGGCTTTTCTGATCGGCAGACTAGCCTGAAAGCACTTTAAGGCAGCCAGCAATTGTCTTGAACAGTGTCCCAGCAGACCCAGCAGCAGGTAGCCGGCATAGATGGCAGTGACAGAGAACCTCTGGAGTTTCCAAAGCGAGGCTTTCTGAGTTGTCGATATTCACTGAACGATCTGAACCTGCCTTGTTTTTATGGCAGATTTTGTGGGGCGGCATGGCATGGCCAGCAGCCTTCGCTCGCCTTGTTCCGCTCCTAGGAGCGGCCGAATGACACGCCACGTGAGACGAGGACAGCAAGGAGCCTCTCAAGAGAGGCTCCTTAGCTTGTCCCGCATGTTCTGTACATGTTCTGTAAAGGCAAGGGGTTTCGTTGGATTGACAAGCCCGTTGCTGGACGAAGGGGTTCGTTGGATTGACAAGCCCTTTGCTGCTGGAGAAAAAGGGTGAAGCATGGTGAAGCAAGAAGTTTGGCATGCTGCAGCGTCCTTTGCAGACGTTTGCAGACCATATCTGTTGATACATGGATGCCCTCCACCCTGCTATGACTTCGCCACGGTGTCTCTTGCAGGTCTCTACTTGTGTGACGTGTCTGGCACGTGACAGCTTCACGAAGATCTGACGCCACCACCCCCTGACGCCACAGCTGCGTTTTCGCGAGCAAAAGCAGATTTCAGCGAGCACTTGAGCCTCAGACCATTGCGGACGGCCACACTCCTAACTCCAGCTTGACGCGCTCCTGTACTGCAGCCGAAGTACATTCCCAGACTCCAAAACGCGCTTAGACTCCAAGACTCCCAAGACATCCCAAGAACAGGAAGTCAAGTCACGCCTTGTTGTCCTTTGTTGCTATGGCTTTGTTTTGGTCATGGCATGGCAGTAGCTGCATTGCTGGAGACACCGACGCGGCTCAAGGAAAACATTGAGAAACTTGTAAGCAGGATGGCCAGTAGCCCTCACGGTACAAAGTCATAGCCACTAAGCGATAGCCACTAAGCGTTCAGGTGCCAGGTGCTGCAAAAGAGTCGAATATTCTGTTTTTTGCTCCAATGTGCCCTCCGACCCGACATCCGATGACCGATGACATCCAATAACCATGGTCCTCCCAGACTTGGCTTCCAACTCGGATTCAGAGCTCCAGTGCATGCATTGTCATCATTGTCATGCTTTTGTCCTGATCTGGTGAGGTCGGTAGCCCTCGTCTCGGCGTGAGGCTTTGCAAGGAGCTGCTGACCACAGTGTGAAGCATCCGATACTCAAGCCCAGAAGCGTCAGGACTTGTAGATCGTGAGTGCAACGGATGGTTCTTTGCCTCAGACACGTTTAGAGTATAGTCGTGGCAAGCGAGAACATGACGCACATGCGAGGCAGGCCGAGCAAGCGTTGAGTTCGCAGATCTATCTATCAATCTATGCGTGGGGGTTTCTTCATGCCACTTTCTGGTCATCCGATAGCAGCACCAGCACCAGAACCAATGTTGACGTATGTGGACTGTGGCCCAGTTTGTTCCATGCAGCATGGAATGAAAGCGGCTGAGGCCGGTGATGTCCACCAGAACGTGTTCAGCGAAGAGCAGCTATTCACTCCTGATGTGCGTGGCGAAGACGAGGAGTGCCGGTTTAGAAGAGCGGGAACTCGTGACACTGCATGATGACTGGATAATGCCGAGCGAAGAGCATCGTGATGCTTCCAACCAGATCCCGTGAGGACTATCCTGGCGATCGTCGGACTGTGCCGCCACGTTCTCAGACCGAAAGGAGGGGCCTACGACGAGTTCAGACCAAGGCCTGACTTTTGAGTTCTGCCCAGTGCTTGAGGCCTGAGTGGTCCTCGGCCATTGCGCTCGCAAAGTCCACCGCAAAAGCGAGAGAGGCCCAGTGAAGAGTCGTAAAAGAGTCGTGACGGCACAGTGTTTCGTACTGTTTTGTCACGTTTTTCTCGTGATACCAGTGCAGATCAGTGCAGATCAGTGGAGGTGCGCCCGGTTGGTGAAGAAGCACCAGCAGCATCAGCAGCGGGTCGCACGAGCCCCAAGAAGGTTTGGAATGCGACAATTCCGGACAGGATGAGTCATATTGTCAATTATTGTCACAAGCTTTTGAGATATGGTATGAGCTGAATCTATGAGATTCAGGTCGGCGCAAGAGAGCTGCAGATCGAGCCAAGAAGACCCTCAGAGATCAAGTGGGTTGCAGATCGTTGCAGAGCGTTGCAGAGCGTTGCAGAGCGTTACGCCCGTTATGCTCGTTATGCGTCTTCGCTAGAACCTGTGCACCGCAACAAGGATCCTTGTGTGGCTCGAGAGCAAGTATGAGATACTGCCAGAGGTGCCGTTTTCTCAACTGTTGCTCTTTTGCTCTCATCGTTTCAGTCTCATGCAGGTCTGCGCGGAGTTCGAGAATTGGAAAGAAGCTTCTTCTGCAAATGCCGACTTTGACCTCTTCTGGTCTGATTCGGTGCCTTCCTCGGTGCGTGCACTGGTGCCGACTTGAATCTGTCACAACAAGTTACAAGTCCGCAGCAGACAATAGCAAACACAGACCACGGCATCCACAAAGGAGATGGTGCCCATAGTAAGTTGTTACGACTTCCAGCGTAGTTTGCGTGACTAGTCCCTTCCCACCAGCAAGAAAACACCCTTATATGTAAATGGACATGAGAGAGCTCGTATACGCTTTGTGTTGTTCGCACAACAGTAAGAACCCCCCCCCCCTCCCTCTAATACTAAAAGCCCTTTGGGGGTTTTATTTAGGGGGGGGGGGGGGGGGGGGGGGGGGGGGGGCGATTAGTATTGGGGGAAGGGATTAGCAAGGCATATGTCCGGAATATTATGTTAAAATTTCGCCTTTCGGCTTCAAGGTCCACTGCCTGGACCTCAGCATCGCATCCGTGAAGTCCAGCTACCACTTGAAATCAGATTTGTTGCTTTCGCCCCTAACCGCTCGTTGTAAGCCTCACATGCCGGACGTCGATCCCATGAAGACAATTGACACGGTGGAGATCTCCGATGGAGAAGCTCGGGGGAAGCTGACGAGAATGTGGTGGACACGGCAGAAACTGTCAAACCTGCAATCCCAAGATGCAAACCACGATGAGGTGCAGTGCTCCCGATGAGCATTCAGAATAGATTCTCCAAAAACTGACAAACAAGAGGCCCAGAGAGGTTTTGAGCGGTTGGAGCCCTTTGCAAAGCAAAGCAAATAGCTTCCCTGCAAGAGGCATGAAAGGCTTCAGCTCCCTCACCTCATATAGTCGAACGAAGTCACTCCTCTCTCGCCTCCCCCTTCCGCGTGAGTCCTTTAGGAAGGACCCCTTTATTTCCAGATTTTGGGCTGCCTATGGGAGTTCCTTACACACACACGGAGAAAGGAATCAGTGAAAACCAGTAAACACCTTGTGGACTTTGCAACGCAGGCTGTCCCAGCGGACAGGTTCATGAAGCTGAAGACTTACCAGAAGATGAATCACTTCGTGCGCAACCCAGCATCGGAATCGCCGTCGTTGATAACAAAGTATTGCAGCACAACCAGCTACATTTGCTTTTACCTTCCGGTCCGGTCCACAGGTGGGGATGAGCTCCATCACCCGCAAAAACAATTTGGGATGGGACCTTGGCCTTGCTGCTGCTGACCGATTCCGGGCAGCAGGAAAGGGCAGCGACATGCCACTGCCAAGGTCGCAACTTGCTGCGGATGCGGAAGCAGTTTCCAAAGGCAGGCCACCATATTCCACCGACAGCAACTGGAATGTATACATACGCATAATATGTATATATGCATATATGTACATATGTATATATGCATAGATGTATAAATGTATGGTCACCCCCCCCCAATGGACCCACCGCGGGCCTTGATCTTTGCAAAAGTACCGCAAATACCGATAAAACCTATGCTGTCTGGTGATTTTCCGGTGACCGGATTTTTGACTGTATTCCTTAATTCACCCTCTCACACACGCACGGAGGGTTTTTCTTTCTGTTGGCTTTTGTTTATAATTTAAGATCTAGGCATTTAAACCTAAGCCTGCAAAAAAAAAACCTTAACCTTTAAACCCTGTAGGGTTAAGGTTTAAAGGTTAAGGGTTTAAGATTTAGGCATTTGAACCTATGCCGGTAATTAAAGCTAAGCCCTTAACCTTTAAATTCTATCGGGTTGAGATTTTTACAGGTTTAGGGTTTAAGATGTAGGCATTTAAACCTAAGCCTGCAACTAATTTTAAACCCTTAACCTTTAAACCCTGTAGGGTTAAAGTTTAGAGGCTTAGGGTTTAATATTTAGCCATTTAAACCTGCAGCCAAGCCCTTAACCTTTAAACCCTATAGGGTTAAGATTTTTAAAGGTTTAGGATATAAGATGTAGGAATGTAAACCTAATTAAGCCTGCAACTAATTTTAAACCCTTAACCTTTAAACCCTGTTGGGCTAAGGTTTAAAGGTTTCGGGCTCAAGATTTAGGCATTTAAACCTATTCCGGCAATTTACGCTAAGCCTCTAACCTTTAAACCCTATAGGGTTAAGATATTTAAAGGTTTAGGGTTTAAGTTTAAGGTTTAGGTATTTAGACCTATGCCGGCAGTTCATATTGAACCCTTAACCTTAAACCCCATAGGGATGAGATTTAAAGGTTTAGGATTCTTTACTTAGACATTTAAATCCAAGCTGACGATTCAACCTAAACCCTTAACCTTTAAACCCTATAGGGTGAAGGTTTAAAGTTTTAGGGTTTAAGATTCAGACATTTAAACCTAAGACAGCGATTAACACTAAGCCCTTAACCTTTAAACCCTATAGGGTTAAGGTTTAAAGGTTTGGGGTTTAAGATTCAGGCATTTAAAGCTAAGTATGTAATCAATTTGTCACCCTTAACACCTCTAAACTCTGTAGTGTGAAGGTTTAAAGGCTTAGGGTTTAAAAAAACCTAAGCCCCCTAAGCCCATAGAGTTTAAACCTTCAGGGTTTAAGGTTTACGCATCTATTCCTTAACCCTAAACCCTCTAGGGTCAGGACCCTAAAGCCCTCGGCAATCAAGCCTAAACCCTTGACCTTCAAACCCCATAAGATGAAGGTTTAAAGGTTTGGGGTTTAAGACTTAGGCATTTAAACCTAGAGGGCATTTAAGCCTTAATCCTAAACCCTCTAGGGTCAGAACCTTAGCACCCTATAGGGGTCTAGCACGTTCAAAGGCTTGAACCCTACAGGCGCTGAAGGTATACATGTCCTATCGGTTTTAAAACCATGACACCCTGTAAGAAGGTTTAGGGTCTTTTCGGGGTCTATCTCTAAATTTCTCACGGGGTTAACCCTGCAGGGTTTAAAGTTAAAGGTTTAGGGTTAAAGGTTAAGGCAATACCTATAGGATTAGAACCTTATAACCCTGTAGTGCATGAGGCTTAAACCCCTAAAACTTAACCATCTTTTTCTCGAGAAAACCAAAAAAACCAAAAAAACCAAAAAAAAACCATCTTTTCCAAAACTATGGGGCTGGGGCCTCCAAAAGATGGTTTTTTTGGTTTTCTCGAGAAAAAGATGGTTTTTTTGGTTCGAAACCATCTTTTTCTCGAGAAAAAGATGGTTTTTGAGCAGCCGCTCTTCGAAAAACCATCTTTTTCTCGAGAAAAAGATGGTTTTTAGAGATCTTACCCTGGAAAAACCATCTTTTTCTCGAGAAAAAGATGGTTTCCGGAGGTCTTGTCCTGGTAAAACCATCTTTTTCTCGAGAAAAAGATGGTTTTTGGAGGTCTTCTCCTGGTAAAACCATCTTTTTCTCGAGAAAAAGATGGTTTTTCGAAGGATGGTTGCTCAAAACAATCTTTTTCTCGAGAAAAAGATGGTTTCGAACCAAAAAACCATCTTTTTCTCGAGAAAACCAAAAAAACCAAAAAAACCAAAAAAACCATCTTTTCCAAAACTATGGGGCTGGGGCCTTCAAGAGATGGTTTTTTTGGTTTTCTCGAGAAAAAGATGGTTTTTTTGGTTCGAAACCATCTTTTTCTCGAGAAAAAGATGGTTTTTGAGCAGCCGCTCTTCGAAAAACCATCTTTTTCTCGAGAAAAAGATGGTTTTTGGAGATCTTGTCCTGGAAAAACCATCTTTTTCTCGAGAAAAAGATGGTTTTTGGAGGTCTTGTCCTGGTAAAACCATCTTTTTCTCGAGAAAAAGATGGTTTTTGGAGGTCTTGTCCTGGTAAAACCATCTTTTTCTCGAGAAAAAGATGGTTTTTAGAAGAGCGGCTGCTCAAAAACCATCTTTTTCTCGAGAAAAAGATGGTTTCGAACCAAAAAAACCATCTTTTTCTCGAGAAAACCAAAAAAACCATCTTTTGGAGGCCCCAGCCCCATAGTTTTGGAAAAGATGGTTTTTTTGGTTTTTTTGGTTTTTTTGGTTTTTTGGTTTTTTTGGTTTTTTTGGTTTTTTGGATTTTTTTGGTTTGTTGGTTTTTGTTAGTTTCTTGTTTTGTTGTTTTTTGCCTTGATCTGGCTAGGACTCGGCTGCCATCCGCGGTGGGTCCATTGGGGGGGGGTGAGCAAATGTATACATGTATACATGTATAAATGTATACATGTATAAATGTATAAATGTATAAATGTATATATGTATATATGTATATATGCATATATGTATACATGTATCTATGTAGACAGAATAGCTAAATAAGTAATTTATAAATATACATAAATATTTAGGAAATCATTAGATAGATATACAAATGAATACAAATAAAAATGCATGAATAAATAAATGAATACATAAATACATAAAGAATATATACATAAAACAAATCAATATAAATATAAATCTCAATATACATTTAAAGACAATATATATTTATATGTGTATATATATATATATATATATATATATATATATATATATTTGCATCATGACAGGAGTACCGCTTCTTCCCTGACACATGGATCTTGCCCACGGACATGTCGGACTTTAAGCAGCAGCCGCTCGGATGGTGTACGATGTGTGTGGTATGGCGAAGCGTTGACCCCCCACTTTCCCGCGGAAGTATGCAACGTCATCACACAGTGATGACTCTATGATAACGCAAGCTAGCTCTTTGGAGCTTGCGGGAGTTCATTGTGGGCGCAGCAGGACTTGGGGGGGCTTTTGGCTTGATGTCTCAGGGATTTACGGTGAAACGAGGGATCGGAAAAGGTGGGGGGGCGGGTCCCCTCCCCCCCGACTCTGCCCCACCCAAGGACCTGCAGCTTACATATGTCACGACGTTCGAATTTCTGCAAAAAGGTGCAAACCCAGCGCGCAAAAAGGAATCTGCCAGGCTGTAGCTCGCAATTCGCCCAAAGTTCGAATCCTTTGCGGCGGCAGATGCACGCAAGCCGCAAGCCTGTGCTAAATGACTAAATGATGCGAAGCCTGCCAATAGGAATCCAGCGGTTCGCAGGAGTCGTAAAGCGCAAGGGCGCTCTGTCTCTCTGTGTGTGTCTCTGTGTGTGTGTGTGTTCCTTCTTTGGAGTAGCGAGGTTTGCAGCTGCCAAGAAGCAGACCTTTATCATCAAGCCCGACAATGGTTGCCAGGCCTGCGAGAGCAATGATCTGACTGGCCTAGACTAGCTGACTAGCTGACTAGCTGTTCTGGGTGAACAGGGCAAAGGCATCTTCTTGATCCGCGACGTGGAGAAGGTGCCGGTTGACTTTTCTTCCACATTCGTCGCGCAAAGGCCGGATTCAAGGGGTTCGAATGCCGCGTTCACGTCACGGGCCAGTAGTTAATTGACGATGCGTCCTGTGTGAAGTTTTTCTAGAAGCGGGGGCTATCTCAGTCCCTCAGTCCCGGGTGGAATGATTGGAAGCAGTGGTCGCAGGTACATCAGCAAGCCGCTGTTGCTCGATGGCTACAAGTTTGATCTTCGGCTCTATGTTCTGGTGAGTGGCTGTGATCCGCTGCGGATTTTTCTGCACAGGCCAGCCGAGAGGGCGAATTGGGAGAGCAAGCAGCACCAAAAGACACCAAAAACTCACTGCTCAGAGAGCACCTCCTGCTGAGAGTACGAGTGCCCCGAGTGCCCCGAGTGCCCCAAGTGCCCCGAGTGCCCCGAGTGCCCCGAGTGCCCCGAGTGCCCCGAGTGCCCCGAGTGCCCCGAGTGCCCCGAGTGCCCCGAGTGCCCCGACCCCGGAAAAGCTTGAGAATTCAGTCAGAGAGAGCGCAGTGAGAGAGAGAGAAAGAGAGAGAGAGAGAGAGAGAGAGAGAGAGAGAGACAGGCAGACCAAGCACGAGGACCACCACAGACAGTGCCGGAAAGCGAGGAGGCAACTATGGTGGGGACAAGGGGACCGTTAGCTGCGGAAGAAGGAGACGAGAGCACTACGCCAGCCACACAACAACGAGAAGGAGACCTCGAAGATCGGCGAGAAGATGACCAACCAGGGGACCCAAACACTGAGGGACGTGAAGTAGACCCGAAACCGTCAGAGAAATGAGCTGATGGAGTAGGTTGGGGGCACACAAAGATGACCACCCCACACACCCCCTAAGCTTCAAACGAAAGCCTGGGGGCCTTGGACCAGAACCGCTGGGCCGTCGTGGCCGGGGGACCTCCTCTGGGGGGACCCTCTTGAGCGTGGAGAAGAAGAAGAAGAGAGAGAGAGCTGGGACTCTCGCGCCCTTCGGGGCGGCTCCCCTCTGGGGGTCCTAGCGTGTGGAGAGAGAGAGAGAAAGAGAGAGAGAGAGAGAGAGAGAGAGAGAGCAGTGAAGTCGAGGCGAGGGCTTGTGCGGCTGGCGTCAGAGCAGTATGTGGCCTGGCCGTTTACAAGGAGTCTCAACACTACCTTTTGCGACATCTCCTTTGGGGGCAGAACCTTTTGTCTGAGGTGGAGCCGACGAAGAACAACTTGTCACTGCCTTGTAAAAACGGTGCCACAGAACCCTTTACAAAATGCCGCTTGCCCCAGGTCGGAAGTCATGGTGCACCTCACGAACTATGCAATCAACAAGAGCAACCCCAACTTCGAGGACAGAATGGTACAAATGAAGCAAGTCACGGTTTCGCCTCTGCTGCAGCGATTACACATGGCTTCTGAACCCCCTGGGCCCCTTGCAGGAGAACACAAATCCCGATGATGCCCAGGATGGGCACAAAAGAAGCTGGGAGGCCTTTCGTAACATGCTGTAAACACAGATAAACACAGTTAAAGGCAAGCTCACCTTTTCTCTGCACTGGCTCTGGACTACCGCACACCATTGTACACCTCGTGACTCATGACAGCTGCTGGGCTCACGCAGCATCAATCGTCGAAGCCGTCATCCATCATGGCGACCTTGTTTGCCTCGCTGTTGGTTGGGCTGCTGCCTTTTCTGGCCGCAAGCGTGACCTTCGAGCACAGCGAGGGTGGGGACACGGCGCGATGGACCATCACCGTACATGGTGATGAGCTTCACGTGACAGCCGATTGTCCGGCCACAAGGTATTGTTCCCTCGGCTTCAACAAGGACAAGCCCAAGATGGATGGCATTGATGTGTTCACCTTTGGTCATCACCCCGGCTTCGACCTGCCCGACTGCCGCTCGAGCGGCTGCGGCAGCTGCGGTAGCTGCGGCTGCGGTGCCTGCGGTGCCTGCGGCGCCTGCGGTGCCTGCGGCGCCTGCGGTAGCTGCGGCTGTGGCGGCAACACGACCGCCTGTGGCAGCTGTGGCTGCGGCAGCTGCGGCAGCAACGCGACATGTGGCTGCGGCTCCGGGCGTAGACTGCGAAACAAGAAATCGCCAAAGATGCAGTCCCCTTTCCTTCCGTACGAGCGCGACCTGAAGATTTGGCTGCCGGCTCCTCCCAGCCAGCCTCGAGCAGTCCAGCGCCTGGAGGCTCACGGGGGTGTGGTGGGCGTTGCCTTGAATTCCGTGCTTCTCGTTCATGAGCACCCGGGCGAAGGGATGACCTGGGTGATCGACAACTGCGGAGGCCATGGCGACACCTTCGGCCACTACCACTACCATGCCCCTCCTCTCTGTCTACTCCGATCCTTGGGGGTGCCGGTCCCCAAGGGCGCTTGGTGGAAGTCAGGTGGGCCAGAGCAATGGTCGCAGGAGGGCCCAGAAGTTCAGATTGGCTGGGCCATGGATGGCGCACCGATCATGGCGCCATTCAAGGGTGGGGTTCAGGTCAAGAAGGAGATGTTGGACGAATGCCACGGTGCCATCGACCCTGTCACTGGCGAGTACAAGTACTACACCGCCGGGGACCCAGATGCTTCTCAGTTCGGAGGTCGTTCCCGTATGTCGTCTCCTCCCAGACACGGGGGTGCGGCGCTGTATCCTGGTCGATGCTCCATCCTGCTGTTGCAGGTCTTGGCTCCTCCCTTCCTGCCTCCTTGCCTTCGCGGCGAAGTTCTGGGCAAGGCCGACATGGAATTTCCGGACATCTCTCATTAAAGTCATTAACGTCATTCAACATGGAGTTTCGGCGCTTCGTCTGGGGTCTTCCATCACGGAGTCTTGGTTCTCCCCCACCCCCAGCGTGTCCAACTAGGTGTCCAACTACCGTGCGCTGAAGGGCGGAGTGCCCTGTGAGCAGTCCAAGCGAGTGCCTCTTGGATGCATAGCCTGAGGGGAAGCAGCAAGCGGCTCAACCTGGCCGTGGCAAGTTGGTTCAGGGATGAAGAGTCGGCTTGCGCTCGAACCTCCCCTTCTCTCAACTACGCTTCGGGCCTTCGAGCAGCCCTTATTGCCAAAATTTGAGCGAAACAATAAGGAATATCAGTACGAGCAGACCGTCGCGATCCGGATATCCACAGCTAGGTTTGATTATATGATAAAGGCATCAAGCGAGTGAAGATGGTACAGATACCTGGACCGCCACTACCCAAAACCTTTGCACATGCTCTCTCCTTGTTGTCACTGTCCTTGTCTCTTCTACTAACCGCTTGTGACTTCATTTGGCTGGGTGTCGGAATGCGAAAGCTTATACATTGCAAGTCCTTTCTGAATCCCGAGCCCGGCCCACAGCATGACGACATTGTCACATATTGCCGTTCCGACTTCGCAGTTCCCGGATCGATTGTGAAATTTCAGCGCGATTCTGGGGCTCTAAGACTAAGGTTTCTGTCTTAGCCATGAAGTATCCGTGTACTCCGAAGTCTGTACTCTCGTTGCCAGCCTGAGCTCGACAACAACAAGCACAGGCTTGAACATCAAGTGTGACCAGTCCAAGCTGCACATGTGAAATCAAGTTCTTGAAAAGGGAAGCGGTCAAAAACATTCCTTTGAAAGAGCAATCTTTTAGACATTGTGGCAATGCCCGATGAGTCTCAGTCCAGTGTGGACCTGGATTGACACGGTGAATCTTCGCTCGCGCCACGTCGCTTCATGAGAAGCGAGAAGCGACCTGCGGACTGCAGAACACCTTTCTTCCGTCACTTCTTTGCTGACATTCCGAGGATCTTTGGACGAAACTGTTTGAACCAGTTTTCCGTGAACTTGTGCTCAGGTGGAGATCGATTAAAGCCTCGCATCTGCATCGCATGTATTAAATGTGGACTGAACACGCAAATTCTTGATACACGGCTCAGGTACCTTCGCCGTTTTGGATACTACCTGGTGCCCGAAATGCTGGTGTCGTTACGCAGGAACGTCGAGCGAGCGTCCATCAACGAAACGGGAATCCTTGCGTCTCATAGACGCCGCTGTGTGTGGGACGACAAGGCGAACCGCAACAACCAAGCGCGTCTGTGCGACACGGAAAGGGTAGTGAAAGGGTAGCGCGTAGCGTGATCTAGCCCTAGAAAACTGTGAACTTCTAAGGCAAGAGCCTTCGACATGAAACGTCCGACGATGCTCACTAGGTCATTCTGTCACCCGAAATCCCGCGTGTAACCCAACAGCACCACCGTTGTACACTTTAAACGAAAAACGAATGGGCGCAGAAAGATGTGAAATCTCCCTGAGGGGATTGGTGCAGAGTTAAGGAGTTGAAGGGATTGAAGTAACGCACAGATTCATTGTTTTTAGACTTCTTTGCGCAACTGGGGCTCCCGTGGCTCGTGTCCCATTCTTGTCATCGTTCTTGTCTCCGAGGGTGCCCATTTTCGACGTTGTTCAAGGCTTTGCAGTAAGTGCGGGATGCAAGGTTGTGCACAAACAAGGACCGGAGAGGCCTTGGTGTCGCATCCGGAAGAGTCAGGAAGTGGACGCTGGCTCACTGGCACAGGCTGCCCTCGACATGCCATCTTCGATGAGGTGAAGACCGGTCTCCCGCACAGCCTGAAGTCGTTGAAGTCGTTGAAGTCGTTGAAGTCGACGTCGTTCAAGACTCGCAGGCTTCATAACCATGGATGTGGAGGTGGACACTGCGGTGTCAACCTCGGCACTTGTCCATCCGGTGGCTGCGGAGGCTGCGGTGCTTGCGGTGCCTGCGGCGCTTGCGGTGCCTGTGGTGGCGGTTCAGTGCCGTGCTACTGTGGTGCCTGCGGCGCTTGCGGTGCTTGCGGTGCCTGCGGCGCTTGCGGCGCTTGCGGTGCCTGCGGTGCCTGCGGTGCTTGCGGTGCCTGCGGTGCTTGCGGTGCCTGCGGTGCCACCACAACTGGTGCCTGCGGTGCATGCGGTGCTTGTGGCGCTTGCGGCGCTTGTGGCGCTTGTGGTGCCTGTGGTGCCTGCGGCGCTTGCGGTGCCTGTGGCGCTTGCGGTGCTACCACCACCACTGCTGCTTGCGGCGCTTGTGGTGCCTGCGGCGCCTGCGGCGCTTGCGGTGCCTGTGGCGCTTGCGGTGCCTGTGGCGCTTGCGGTGCTACCACCACCACTGCTGCTTGCGGCGCTTGCGGCGCTTGCGGCGCTTGCGGTGCTTGCGGCGCTTGCGGCGCTTGCGGCGCTTGCGGCGCTTGCGGCGCTTGCGGTGCTTGCGGCGCTTGCGGCGCTTGTGGCGCTTGCGGCGCCTGCGGTGCCTGTGGCGGCTGCGGCGGCTGCGGCGGCTGCGGTGCCTACAAATGCCCAGGGCAGATGTTCTGCGCAATGAACCTGACGGTCATGAATGCTGGCACCGCCATCAGCTTGTCCCAGTGCAACTTGCTTGGTTACAGCATCCGCATCGACAAGAAGCAGGATCTGACAGAGGTCACCTATGACATCAGCAATGGCCGCATGAAGGTGGACGCCCATCGCAAGCTGAACACCGGCGACTGCACCGACTTGGTGCTTGCCGCAGACACGCCCTACTATGTCATTATGGCCATGGGCGCGGCAAATGACCTCACTGTGGGAAGACACGGCTCCTCCGCGACTCACAACATGGTCTGCCTCAGCACGCTCACGGAGTCGTACGAGTGCAAGCCTCCTGCCGATTGGGAGAACGTAGCGCCGACACTGCCAGCATCGGGCACCATGGCTTTGAAATGGTTTGTCGGACTGGCCATCTCCTTCATCTCGCTGCAATAGCTGCAGGAGCTCAGTACTTGGTGTCATTCGCAGCGGGCACGACTCAGTTGCATTGAAGTTGCGGTTGCGCATCATGCAAACATCCGTACTTTCGTCGTCAGGTCAAGATATGGCGTCGCTTTGGGTTATGGTGTGGTTTTGGGTTTGGTGTGCAGCTGTTGCCCTAAGTTACAGTAAGTTGTTGGTCAATGGTTGAGCCATGCTGTTGGGCCCCAAACTTGAAGGACATGATGCAGTCTATTACTCTTAGAAAAGGTTCATTATAGCTTTCTTGATCAATGCCGCTGAGTGTATGGATACTAGATGACTAGAGCTAGACGTCCTACATCACATCAGTCCAGGGCTCGAAGAAGCGAACGTGTGGTTTTCTGGTTTCCTTATTTCTTTGTGTAAAAACTTGGGGTGCCTTCTTTACTCAAAGTCCGGCCTGCACAGATTGCACAGACCTGGCCAGCTTCAAGTTGTCTAAAACGGCCACTGCTGGAGCTGGCGGGATTACCTCGCTGGCACACATCCTTGTAAGAAGTCCTTGATTTGAAGAAGATATGAAAAATGGTGAGATCCACATTTCTACTGCTTGGACATGTTTGCATGTTCCATGCGAGGTTTGTGCTTTCAACATTTCAACTAATTTGTTGGTGCACTGGGTCGCAGATCCACTTGACTGTGAGAGGAATTGTCGGCTAGACAAGCCTTTCGCCAAGTGCTTGTGGTTGGCAAAGAGCATGCTTGCCCTGGAGTGACTTTGAGTGTTTGCGGACATGGGGGATGATCTTGCGGTCTCCTGTCGAGCAAGCCGGAGGGGGATTGAATGATGCTGTCACCGCCCTCACATGCACTGCACAAGAGTGGTTCGACAGCAGCGGCACTTGCATCAGGCCGTGCAAGACCACCTCCGGGAAGAGGGCCACGACGTTGACACCCTTCTGGCAGAGATTGAGGATGTGCTGACGCACGCTAGACAGTATATAAGAACAAATGCAGATGCTTACGGTGCTGTGAGATGTTTCCAGGCTGCATGGGTGGGGGGGGGGGTTTAAAATTTTGAGAAAATCGCAAGGAAGACTAACTCCGAAGGTCGATCTTCATGGGGACCGTTGCCCTTATGGAATATGGGCCAACAGAGGTAGAAAGACTGAGCATGTCTGCAGCTTCTGACACTTGGGGCGTCCAACTTTCCTGGAACATTGGGACATCCATGTTGGGAGACGTGCCTTCTGTCAGGACTTGATTGTCAAGACCCTGATAGCTGTTCAGCCGAGCTTGTCACACTTTTATCACAGCTGCCAGTGTGAACCCCAGATGCACCCTTCACATCCTTTCACTGGATGCGTGGCTCATGCTGTCAGCAAAGCACCGCTTGAGGCCAGACGATGTGTACAACGGCATGTCGTTTGAGGCTGTTCAAGTGACTGTGTCACCTCTCGTCTCCGTGCGCTCTAGTGCTTGGCATTTCGCAGATACTGGGCTTCGATGTCATGCTAGACCAGAAGCTCCAACCCTGGCTACTGGAGGCCCGGCTAGATCATTGCTTACTCTCCAAATGTTCAGGCATGTCTCATTCCAACAGTCAACCCAGAAGTTGGAACAGCCGCTGGGAGATGTCAGCCGAAGGAGCCGTGTGATTTGTGCATGGCGTCATTCGCAAGCAGTGAGTTTAATAACGCTGGCACACTATAGCAGATGCTTGGCAGGTTAATCATGCACCTTCTTTTGCCACGGAGTCGGAGCTGGATCGACTGGTGAAGGAGGAGGCCTGCAAAGTGTGGGGTGCGGCCGACAGGCCTAGATGAGCAGAGACATGCTTAAGGCGCATAGTGGGAGTGAGGATGCTTGTAAGGTGCTAGACCGTGCGCTTGCTTTACGGGGTGAAACACAAGGAGGTTCTCCAATCGACTTCCGATTTGGCCAGACCGAAGCTGGAACGAAGTGAGAAGCAACGGAAGCAAATTGAAGCAAAGCCTTTTGGGAAGCGCGGACCGAAGACGCCGACCGGGGCCAAAGACGCCGAGACGCCGACTGTGCAATCTGTGTAGGACATTGGAGACACTGACTGACTTACCGCCTGAACGCCGCTGCCGGGGTACGGGACACCGGAAAGACTGCGGGCTATTGTGACACTGGGACACCGGGACACCCAGTGCACGGCGCCTGACCGCGTCTTTTTCTGAGGGCCTGAGGGTAAACGAAAGCATCCCCGCCCCGCTTCAGAGCATCCTCCTTTTCATGGACCCAAGTCACAAGTCCACATGTCTTTCAGTCTTCCTTTGTCCCCATCCCCAGCTCGCAGCTGATCCTTCAGGACTGGGTTTCCATGTCGATTCGGCTCACTCCTCCTCGACCTCACACACATTTTTTCTTTCATCTCGGATTACAGTCTCATGCTCCTTTCCAGATCGCGATCTAGCTCGGGCACTATGGATTATCCTAGCAAAAATGGCGAGAAAGGATTGGCTGGCTCACAACACCTCCCAGTGCCGTCGATCAGAAATGGAAGTGGGTTCCAAGGGGCTGCCACAACGCGACATTCTTGATGGCGATTTGACCGCACACTTTGAGCGACGCATCAATGCAACCGTTGGCGGCTTGCTCTAAAACCGTTGAACGGGCGTGGAGAAGTGTGTTGTATCGACGGCAGGTGTTGGCAGGCATGTGCAGGCTAAAGGATCAGTATGGCTTGAAGAAGACCTTCATGGGATATCAAGAAGATGTTGGCCACTGCCTGAAAATGCAGCAGCTGGAGTTGGCAGGATGCCCGGAAGCATCAGGTAACAGGAGCGAGATTTTGTCGGCAAGGTCACTTCCTTCACCTGTTGCTACCATGTGCACAACTTCCTTGGATCTTCAGCCGGCTACTATGCGAAAGTTTGGAGTTGGCCAGACACCCGAAGTGTTTTTCTGCGGATCCCAGTGCTTCTTGCAGCTTCGCCTCGCCTTTGCTCCTGCTTTGTGGCTCCACTTCACATAGCCGCCCTGCCTCTGCGGCTTCACTCTTAAAGATGCCTCCAATGACTTCTTTTCCCGAACCGTGTGCTGTCCTGTTCAGCTCAGATCCAGTTCGCTTTGCTGCCCTGCCCCTGCCCTTGCCCTGCGCCGTCTCCGTGTGGCTGTGGCTTGGGTCCTGCCACCTCGCCCTGCGCCGTCGCTTAGCTTTGGCTGGCTTTGCAGCTTGCAACCTCCGCTCAAGTCCTCCACTTCAATTTGCCGCCTGGACACCAGAAGATCTCTCCACATGAGCCGCATACCCCCTTTCCCAACACCCGATACTTTTCCTTTGAGGTACAGTCAGCTGGAAAGGCAACCTTCTTATCCGCATCGCGTGTCTCCAGTGCAGCTCCGGTCTCTCACAAACCCACCAAACTTCTCATCCTTAAAGCCCGGGAGAGTGTCGCTTTTTGGAGTTTTTCCATGTTGCCCCCATACGCGCCGTGATATGTATTGAATTTCGAGTCTTTCCCGGCTTTGCCTGCATAATTTCTCCGCCTCTTGAGCATTTCTTGGAGGGGATCATGTGCATCAATGTGTCACGTTCCATGGTTGAATGATATTTTTCGACCGGGCGTGCGCGATTCAATTTGAACTAACACCGCAGCTCTTGAGATAACTCCAGGTCCAAGTTTCATGCAGCTTTCTCACTTTCACATTTGCCTGAAAAAGTCCTGAGCTTTCGTTCGCGTTTTTCCGGACAGACAATGAGACGGTTTGTTAAACATGGTGTCCAGTATTTTCAGTCTTGCAGTTGCGTCGGGGCGTTGCGAGACTGGCGCAGGTCCTTCGGGATAGTTTCAACTTGTTGGACTTGAACCCAGAAGCTCGCCGACAGAAGAAGCGAGAGGCTGATGCTTTTGTCGTGTTTTCTTCAATCGTTGTGCTTATAGTATAAGGGATGTAGGGGATGCCTTCAGCCAATCTTGTGATGCATTCTGCTCGCAGGCAAGAGAAAAGATGGAGCAGCGGGTGCTCCGCGGGACACGTCCTTCCCCGCATGAGAGATAGGTTTGAAGCCATGTGCTTTGCCTCTTTTTGCCCGTAGTCGGCTCTTCGGTAAGGCTCTAAAAGTTCTGAGCCTGCACAGCGTCAGAGTCGGTTTCCGACGAATTTTTCAGGCCATGGGGATGGCAAAGAAGTATTGCATCGAGGATCGCGTGACGCAGGACACCATGTCAAGCTCTTCAGCCCCGTGTGCACTGGCGCAAGTTGGCGCCATGACAGAGTCTGTAGGAGCGCGAGTTTGCATTGTTCCGCACCCAATGGGAAGATCAACAGCTTCGCAGTTCCCGGAGCGGGTGCAACTATCCTCGATTTTAAGTATGGTGATTATTGGTGATTGCAAGGTGCCGAAAGAGCACGGGACATGTCGAGTTTCGACCGCAGGTACAAGAGGCTCTATCCATCTCCGGAGAAGGAGAAGGAGTACTGGCAGGTGCTTCATGGTGCTTCTTTGCTTCCCTTTCTATCACAAGCCGCAGAGAGCCATCGCACTTCAGGTCCATGATGCTGCCATCAACATTTGGGAGATGCTCATGGGCGGCACCTTCCGCCGAGCAGTCCGCGGCTCGGATGGCTCGGGTGGCTCGGGTGGCTCCTTCCCCACCTCAGCAGTCTCGGAGCTCTTTTGCGGGTCCACTAAAGTTCACTGCTCCGTCCAAAGTCTGTCTTGCACACCCGACTGCCTTTCTGTAATCTTTCCGGAAATTTGGTACTCTTCGAACTTTGTCGACACCACATTGCTGCGACTTGGGGTAGCTAACATCTTGTTCGTCAAGACTATCATCCTTTTTCTCCCAAGTTGAAACGCAAATAGCTGCACGAGTTCCAGAAATCACATAGATGTAGATCCCGTCCAGCCACCCTCCACGAAAGTTGTAGGTGATAAAAATTTGAGTTTCCAAAATTCTAAAGTTTAGAAAGGTGTGCAAGAAGGGCCTCATAAATGATATGGTTTTCTAGCCCCTTTTTGCAGGTTGATTTCATACGTTGTTATCGCATGTCATTACAGGGGTTCCTTTCAGTCACTTTAGTATATTCCTGCGAGCCCGCGGGCACAGAGAGAAAACCTTATGCCTTATTGCATTAAGTGCCTGACCGTGAAGAATAGGATATGAATGAAAGACAGGAAAGTGATTCCCGATCCAAAAGATGACTGGCATCTTATGTTCTCCTACGTTCCCAATTGGATCTCGAATCTCTGAAGCTTCTCCCAAGCTTCAGCTATTGCCAGGCCTCGGCATAGTGGGTTGTAACCACCCATCGGCAGGTAAGATTGTGCGATCCCGTCGAGAAGCCGGCCATTGAAGACAGGGCATGGGCCATTGTCATCGAAGCCTTGGCGCTCCGCGTCATTGCTGCAAAGTCTGACTTGACTTGAGGCTGACAGCAAGGCACGGGCGGGTTCGGCAAAAACAGGAGCGGACGATGGATTCCTGTACCGACAAGCCCACGGACATGCTTCTGTTGCTCGGATTGCGCAGGAAACGAGAAAGACGAGCCTCCGAAGCCAGAAACAAAGCGCACGGCCGAGGAGATCCGTGAGGCAGATCGCTTCGGTGTTTTTTTCGCCCTGCATGGCAAGAGCAGAAGAAAAAGCAGGGCACATGAGGCTCCTGAGTCGATTTCGATTGGGAGTCTGGGAGGTTGTGGAGCGCTTGGCACAGGGCTGCAGTGCCCGGCCGCGCCGTAATGCCTCGAGGCGCCGCTCCGGCAAGGCGGGAGACCTCGGAGGGTTCCGGTATGTTCCGGTAGTGTAGCGGTGTTTTCAGAAACAGAAGAGCTTCGGCATGTTGAGCTTTGGCCGATGGTGTCCTTAAATTTTCCTCAGCGTTAACGTTAGGACGAGGAGAAGGAGGAGAGTGCCTCGACAGGCCGGTCGCCGAAGTATCATGGGGGGATCACGCCTTGACAATCCCACACGCTGCCTCCTCCAAGGAGCGGCTGCTGAGGAGCCACCAGCCGAGAAGCCCCAGCCCACGGAGAAGAGGAGCTGAATGATTCGACATGAGTCGATGCACGTGGATTCAAAGTTGCTTCGAACGAAACTTTGAGGCTAGCCACAGCATTGCAATGGCAGCATGACATCAGTGTTCAGTTGATGTTCATCAGTCGGGCTTTGAGAGCAGCAGGACGGAAGGTTTAGATGTGCACTGGCCAGGAGCCACACCAACAGGTATGTGGACGTGCAGGCGAAGTTTCAGTATGTTTTACGGTCTGAAGGCAAACAACTAACTCACTGAGTTGTGCGCACCACGGGCAGGTGGGGGATGTCATCAAGGTGCAGACAAACCTGGGCTGGGAGACGGTGACTGTGAGGCCAGCACCAACTGTAAGTGACCTTTGTCGTGGCCTTTGTCGTCCCAGATGTCTTGGTCTAGGGCGAAGCGCCCTGGCACGGGCAAGATTGACATCCAGTTCAAGGACGGCGAGTGCGCCTTGCGCATTGCACTGTTCCGATATTCCCCAAGTATCTCCAAGCATCTCCAAGTTCTCGTGTGCTGTCGCCAGGTACATGCGCGCTGTGATGCCGCGGATTCTGCGCAACGGCGAGGGACAGCCGGTGAAGGAAGCCGCCTCTGCGGAGGCTCCGCTATTTATTTCAAGAGGACGGAAGACTGAACTGAATAGTCGAGTAATACTACGGTACCACCCTTGAGTGATGAAACGCGAGAGTCCGTGTCTATGTCTATGTCTTCCGCAGACCTTTCCTGTGGGCCAGGCTTCACAGCCTTTACCGGCAGCACCCGGACGTGTGGGACGTCTTGGAGGTCAGCGCGCTTTTCTTGAATGTGTGCAGGGCATGCACTGCGACAGATAAGCCTTCAAATCTCAGCCGCCTTGCATCACGTTGCAGTTGGAAGCTCGGCCCCAACAGCTCCGGTGCCGACCTCCACCACGGGCGCTGTTCCCCAGAAGCTGGCCGGCTACAGCCGAGGCTCGCATGGACGCAACCCTTCGCCAAGAGTCTTCACGAAGCAGAACTCTGCGTTAGCTGCTGGAGTTCATCGGGCTCGCAGCAAGCGACATCCCTTCATTGTTCGACAACTGTAACTCATCACAACTGGCAGAGGTGAGGCAATAGGAGTAGGACTGAGTAGGATCTTCTGACTCCAGCGCTGTTGTCACGCTCTCCGCATTGCGCATTTTCACGCCAAAGGCGGAAGCAGTCCTGCCAACTCAAGAGGACATCCATTGCCAGCAGCCGGGGCTTCAGAGTGGAAGACAGAAAGACTGAAGTTCACAGTGCTACACAGCATGAGCATTGCCTTCAAAGAGAGGGTGGAAGCTTAAGCTGCTTAAAGGGCAGCTTCTCAAGCGGCTGCAAGCTCAGTTGGCAGGCTGGTGATGAGCCGGCGTCCGAGTTACCGACTGTTGCAGCTCAGGAGAGCCCGGACGCTCTCCTTTTTTGGGCGGGCTACACTGTATAGGGCCTGTAGGGCTTCAGGATGATTCATGTTGGGCAGAACCTCCCCGTTTTCTGGACACGAAGCTAGTGGCCGACGAGTAGTTGCTCTGTGATGCTGGAAGATGCTGGGAGTAAATGCCAACGCAGGATGCTTTGGTTGGCGTCCTTCTTGAAGGTTGTGGAGTCACTGAAATGAAGGATGGCCGACCCATAGCAGCACCGAGACATCAGAGCCGTGTGACGAAGAACGAGTCTTAAGTTTGTAGCGGACAGGAAGACAGTGGTTGAGCTTAGAATGAGAATCATGCAATGATGCAGTCAATTCACAGAAGACAGGGAGGAGTGTTGTTGACAAGGATCGCGATGAATCTAAGGAGAGGGAGTTGCTGGCTACTCCGCGCCGGCAGGCCTTCCCTCGACCCTCCTGTATACAGGCCTTAGGCCCTAGGCAGCACGGATCGAGCTGATCTAACAACAGGTGACGGGTTGCCAAGCCCTTCAGCAAGTGCTCCAGGCGGGGATAAAGAGTCTTGAAACTGGCACTCTCTCGTTCGCAGCATTTCTGGACAGCAGCCAGCCCGCGCTGTTCACGCTTTGTTTGTGTTTTTTGGTCTCTCTTTTGACTAGGCCGCGGCGGCCGCTCGGTGCCGCCTCTAGGAAACCGTGCTCCAGCAGTGGAGTCCCCAGACAGATCAGATTGGGAGCAGCACAGAGTGCGGGTGATGTGCACGCAGCGATGTGAGGAACAATGAGCTCGGAGAGTTTGTATGTCTTGCTTGCTCCGAGACTGTTGCAGGTGCGCTTGAAGCAGCAGTTGCAGCAGCTGATCTCTGCTCGACCGATCATCGCTCCGAAGGTGGAGAGCTTGAAAGCGAGTGGCTGAAATGAACAGTCTTGTTGTCTTCAGTGGATGTCCTCGTGGGCAGGTGGGCCGAAGCGGGTCTGTCCCCCGCACCCAGCAACCGACAGCTCCGGAGCCCCTCCTGGGTGCGCCGAGTGCGAGAATTGGCGCACGATTGCGACCATGAATGTGACATAATATGACCGAATGTCGCATCTTGTCACCTCGTTGTCACACCAGGCTCTCAACCTGCCGTGCCAGGCCATGGGCTCGTCGGCTCAGCCTTGGCACCGAGGCTGGAGAGCAAGGCAGCCAGGAGCGACAAGGGTGTAGGCAGGGTGCAGGCAAGGTGCTCGCGTGATTTTTCCCCGAAGTCGCGTCCTGACAGCTGGTTTTTTGCACCGGCTGCCCTATTTCCCAAAAAGTGAAGAATCGCAACACCAAGCTTTACGCTTGAAATGTACTTTTCAAGCGCGCTGAACACAAAACCTGCCATTGATGTTCTTTTGCCTGTCAGCAAGAACGTGCAGTTCTGTTGGCACGTATTGATGGGATACTGAGCTGGAGCTTGAGCGCTGATGAGGCCGCCCGATTGGCAGGGATTATCGCCTTCGTGGCCACGGCAGTGTTGGTGCTGCGGGGATAGCGCCCGTGCGCGAGCGAACGCATCCGATACAGATGATCTTGATTCGGCGTTGGCTGGACCCCCTGAAAGCATGAATGGATGAAAACCTCAGCGCCTGAAGTTTAGCTTTTGCCCGCTGACGACACTTGACCTCTGACATGAACGTTGCGGACGACCTGCGGTTTGAATATGCAGCAGGATAGGCTCACGCACTTGCAGTCGATTTTTCGGCCACATGTGACTGTGTGGTCGGTGGCGAGGAGGAGCGGTGCAGACGCGCCGTCGCAAGACCACCAGGCACGCGTGGACGCATGGGCCGCATGAATGCCACCACCTCGAGCAGAGGAAAGAAGGATCGGGGTGCGATGCTTTGGGATGCATCAAAGGGCACGAGCCGCGGAATGTCGTGTTACGCCTTGATGTAAAATGACATTCGCGTGCGAGTTTGAATGCTTATAGCAGCTCTTAAAGAGGCCAACGGGTCTTTCCGGTCGGGCGGAGAGGCGGTGCAAGTGCGCCGTCGCACCACGAGGCACGCATCTGGACACATCGATGCCACCACCTCGACCAGAGGCAAAAAGATCAGAGTGCCATGTTTTGGGATTCACGAGAGAAGAAATGTCTTGTTCGCACCGAACTCACCTCGTTCAGCAAGAGCAGTGGAACGTATTTCATTGCATGTTTTCTATGGGTTGTGGTAGCGCGAATGAGTTAGGCGGTTTTTTTTCGTGAACTTGGCCATGCACGATTGCTTAATTACTTGCGCCGTCGTGAAGTGTGCAGGAGGCGTTCATCAGACACGTAGCAGCTCGTGGATTGCTGAGAGGTTTCACTTCGGCGTTGATCAGATGATTGCTACTCGGTGTACCATCCCCCTATGTCTCTTCTTTTTTGGCTTGCACGTCCCCTGTGACGACCCACAAGTTCCATAAGGATGGATGTCTTTGTCAAGCCGAAAGGGTCGAGACCGCCAGGGGAATCGGGGCATCGGGGCATCGGGCAGGGAATGCCATGTCTCTTGAGACAACTCGCCCGGAGGAGCGATGTTGGAGATCTTCCGACACACACACACAGACACACAGACACATACACGCAAAAGCAATCACACGCATACGTCGAATGACTTGTTGTTGATCGATTGTTCCGGTCTTGTGACAGCGAGCAGATGAACAAAAGTAATATTATCACCATTTTTGCCATGGTAGTGTGCTCAGACATTTGCTAGGGGAGTAGCTTTCTCAAGCCATTTTCGCAATGTCTTGCCGCGTTCGCACTTTTAAGAAGTTGCGGACTGCGGCTTAGCAAAGAATGCGAGTGCATCAACATCGATTTGCAGCATCTTTTGCCGGACCCGAGAGCGGTCTGCTCGAAAACGTTCAATGTCAACGCCGTAGTTTCAGCTAGCTGCTATCTTTACGGCAGGAAGCTAAGGTGACACAGCTGGAGATGCCTAACTATGAGATGCTGCTTGATGTAGCGTAGGCGAGATTGCAAGCACTTCAATCTCCGATCGAATAGCACCAGGTGGCATGAGCTCAGGGTGATGCGTCTTCAACTGCCACGAAGCATCGCGAAGCCCGAGTGCCCATCGCAAGTATTGTTCAGCCGCCGGACGTCGACCTTGTGAGCGAATTCGCTCAGCTCGTGCTCACCAGACCTGCCAGCTTGGACAGGCAAAAAGGAGTTCCTGTGCTGGGCGTTGCTAAGTTTCGGCAGTCCTTGCAATTTGCTCAAGAAGTGTTCAAACTACTGTTGATACCAGCAGTGCCCACTTGATTACTACACGGGCAAAGTAATGTAGGTCTTGAGGCTCAGCGGGCTTAGACGGAATTCAGCTTGATGCGAAGCTTCAGCCAATGTAGTGGCCCAAACACTTGGTGGGGCCGCACCCAGGGCATGGCATGGTGGAGGCGTGGCACGACGCATGCTAGGTCTGCTAGGTCTGCTAGGCCTGCTGGGCCTGCTGGGTCTGCTAGGTGGCATGTTGAATATATGTTGCCTTTGCCTCTGCGGCCTTGCTTGGATGCGCACCGATGTGCACGTCAGCAGTCATCGCATGCGTGTCCCTTCAGAATCCATTCCAGAATCCTTTTCTTCACTGCTTATCACCTACTTCACACATCTTCACACCCGACATCACCCAACGCCGACCTCTCAATTCAAGCGTGGGTTGGCTGCGAAAAAGTCAGCTCTGCGACATGGCCTTCTGAATTCATCGGCGCATCCTCTCGTGTACAGTGCATATCCGGAGTTCAGTGTGTCCTGCTGGGCAAGCAGAAACGCATTCGCAATCTTGCAAGCTCTTCCCTGTGTAGCGCTGTAGGGTTCTTGAGTTCCCACGACCTGCGTGACCACCGGAATTTAGCCATGCGGAGGGGATGGGCATGCGATGGGCTGTTGTATTCGACGAAGCCTTTGCCCGGCAGTCCGACGAAGCGTGGATTACAGCCCGAGGGGCAGAATTGACGAGGGGAAACGAAGCCAGCGGTGGAGCCGCGACAATCCTCATGCTCGTCTGTCCTTTGCATGAAATTCAGTATTGGACCAAATCAACTTTCAAGCTTATCGAAGGAAAGCTAAAGAAACGGAACAGAAGTCGGAGCCGTTGCCAGAGCACATGGGAGATCATGGGTGAGAGCACGGCAACAAACGAAAACACACAGACACACCCACACACCCCCAGCCCACACACCCACACACCCACACACCCACACACCCACACACCCACACACCCACACACCCACACACCCACACACCCACACACCCACACACCCACACACCCACACACCCACACACCCACACACCCACACACCCACACATCCACACACCCAAGCTGAAGTTGATGGCCGACGTCGACAATTCAAGTGCCATAGTTTAAGGTCTGCGGAGAGTAAGTTGAATTTTCAGGGTGGGCGCACGATGAGATACTGTAAGCAACCCCCCCTATCGAGCCGAGGACGACAAAACACACAAGTTGACATAGTGAACGTGGTTCTGGGCGCTTGCAGTGGAGTGCATCTCGTGCAGGTGCTTGCAGCACACTCAGACTGTCAACAGTCATGCTCGTGGGCATCCGTACCAGACCTCAGCTTTTTGAGAACAAATGGTGATGATGGGCAAGACTGATTGGGCTAAATGGGTCCCCGTCCAGGAGCATGGCATCTGCGCAATTCAGTGTTGACGCTCCGAGGTTCAATGTGGAGTGATGCAGAGCAAGCAGGGCAAGCAGGGTTAGAGGGACCGGAAGAGGCCACGCATTTGTGCTGCACTCTTCCTGGTTCATGGCGTAATATGGCACATGTGGACAGGCAGCTGCTGCATTCGTGCCGCTGACCCAGTGGCCCAGTGCAAGGTTTGTTCGGGCCGCTCCGGCCGCTAGTATCTATCATTGGCAGATGAAAAGAACACCTGCCGTTGTTGGATTTGTTGCTGCTGTTGCGGGTAAGGAAGCTCCGGATGAGATTCGCTCTGCTGCTGGTCTTGCAGGCTATGTCCGACCAACTGCCTCATGTGTGCCTGACCATAATTTTTTGGGACGGGAGCATCAAAATGTTTAACTTGGGGCATGGATCCGTGTTTGTCGAGTCTGCGAAGTGACATGGTACGTGTGCAAGCTGCGAGGTTTACCATGACTTAGCAACCATCGCATGCGCAGCGGAGGAAACTGCCCCGTGAATTCATGCAACATTGCCACGGTGCTGAGACGAGACGTCGCCCCTGATATGTACTGTCCCGCTGCCAACCTGCGGGGTGTGTTGCAGAGGAGAGTGGACAATGCCTAACATGCCTCCAGCTTTGACAGGCCATCCTGATTGGTGCAAGATGGCACATGGGAGACTTGCACGGCTCCCTGCTCATGCTCTCTGTCTTAGCCATCGGGGTGCCTGCCTCAGACATGGAGTATGTTCACTTGGTTTGCAAAGGAAGAACGTTTGGCACACTGGCACTTAGTTGCTCGCAGTCACTGCCCGCATCGGTGAAGTGCCGTCCCCAGCCGCAACTCTCCTGCTGGATCGAGCCAGTTGTTCGTCGGGGATGTGTTTTGCATTGGTGAGGTAGATGGAATCTATTGCGGCTACTTTGCGTTGATTGGCTTGGCACCGAACCTGGATTAGAGTTGGGAATCATTTGGGAATGTGTGCATTTGCTGCGTGATGGGAACCTTTGACTAGAAACTAGTTCTCTGCTAATCATTGGTCATTCTTCTCACAACTGCATCTCCAGGTCAGCGGCCTGCTCGACTTAAACCTGGCGCTGGAGAAACTGTTGTGGATAGAGCGTGCCCCTTAACGCCTTAACGGGAATGGCCGCGGCGGCAAGACTGTCAAAGGAGGAATGCGGGTCAAAGTTGCTTTGCAGGGTCACGGACTGGTCAGCAGAGCAGCAAGTGCATACAAAGTGCATACAAAGTGCATACAAAGTGTATGCAGAGTGCATGCCGAGTGCATGCAGAGTGCATTGCAGAGTGCATTGCAGAGAGGCTTTGGACCTGCAAGCTCCATGCTGCTTAGGTGGGCCCGCTGGAAAGACGGAGTCGACTCCCACGACGTCGCTCGCATCTGGGCAAGCAGATGATGCAGAGATGACACAGAGACTTATCGAGTTAAGGATCCTAGACAGGGGCGATGCTCCCAGACACCTTCAGAATAAAGAGTAAGGGAGTTCCATGAATGAGCCATGGAAATTTTGCCTTGTGAGCGGCTGACAAGTCCCTGTCGCCTTTTCAGGTTTGATGTGGCCAGGCTTCTACGTCCTTTGCGCTGGTGGCTCAGAAGTACGAGAAAGTTGGAGTGCACCTTTTCTGGAGAGAAAAGCTCAGATAGGAATGTGCGGCCATCAAGCCCGCTTGCTGCAGGCTGCGTCGCAGATGGCATCCGCTTTTACAGCATACCTCTTGTACAAGGACGGGCCCACACCGAATGTTTCAATCAGTTCTACTGATGCTAGTGAGGAGATAGGTATCCCCGTACTCCTTTGTGCGTGGGATAACTCACTTTTTGCAGTGGTCGAGGAGGCAGAGGCCTTTGATGATGAGTCCCGCCGCCACGGCTTGGAGCCATCGCTGTACATTCGTCTGTAACAGATTGTAGCATGTTGAAATTAGCTTTCACGAATGCAACGGGATGCAACAACTGTGTCTCTGCACCGCGTGCCTCGCCCGGCACCGCCGCAATCAACCTACAGCCCCTCGCAAGTCGCCGGAGGTTCGGAGCTTCCCGAAGCCACACAACAGGCCATAGGAAGTCCCTAATCCATAGCAAGAGCAATCCCTACAGTAGCAGAGGCCTTTGACAGCCAATGGTGTTTCCTTGGTGTAAGTGCGTGCGCCGCACTTCTAACCACCCCCCACCAAGGGCGGCCGTCTTGGGCTGAAAGCCCTAACCTTGCCCTGAACAACCCGCCTACACCCCTTCTTGGGTGCTTCGACTTCCCAGTAGGTCCCGATCGTAGCACACAAGTTGGACAGCTCGCAATAGGTGGTGAGACACGGTATGGCGCATCGTTGCAAGTGCTGCGTCGATATGTCTTCTCTCATGGCTCTGCGAATGCTCTACGAATCTCCGCATCGCGGCAGGGATGAGCCCTTCTTTGCAACCGCCGAGCAGGCGGGGGGGCCTGGGCAGCAGTTGAACAAGCCAAGCACGTAGAGAAATGTAAAGAATGGGATGCTGTTGCCGTCTACGCATGTTTCTTCTCATTGTACTCCTGCTTTGTTGGCAGAAATCTCTTGACTTGAGGGCTGTAGGGAGCAGCTTGGGGTTCAGAGTTTAGGACCACAAGTGCAATGCTAAGGCCCGGATCTACAACTCCGCATTGCAGCACACCGTGGCTCGACCACAAACCATGTTGACTCGCGTCCTCCCCGCAGTCGGACTCGCGTCCTGGAAAGCCTGAGCAGAAATACAACGAAGAGACTGCACAGATAAGTGCAAAGTTCTAGTTCCTTCTTGACTCGCATGACTCAACGCTTGAGCAGAGGCGCTGGAGCCAAACTGTACAATTCCGCACTCAGGAGCGGCCTTCACGATCCGTGGCATGCCAAGCTGGTGAGTGAACTGTGTTATGCATATTCTCGTGTCGCATGCACAGAACCCCAGGTCCTCGAGGATCCGATGAAAGCTTTTGCAGGAACAGCCCACAAGCTTCTGCCGCGTTCTTAACGTGAGCATTTTTCATTTGAAATCACCAGACATGGTTGCTTCCAAGGCCATGAGCGACCCAACATGGATGGTGTCTAGATCGGATGCTGCTGTTAACGCGAAATGCAAGATTTCGGAAATTCATTTAGGTGATGGTAGCTACATTTGAATACTTGTCAATAAATTTAGGATATTGTGTCTGTATATTGACCCATTTCACATATAGAAATCGAAGAATAAAATATTGAATATTTTTTATGGGATGAGATGGTAAATACTTTTTAGAAATTTTGGAAATTTGAATTATAGAAAAAAGAATGGTATATGATAATAATCGAAGATTTCTATTAATATTTAGAATATCCCCATAAAAGGCTACGGGCTCGACCCCTATTTTCGCTCTGCGGCCGCCCCGTCGGATGCCCCGCCTCCTCTTCCGGTCCATTTGGCTGCTTGTGAGGGCCTTGCAGGGGGATCCTGAAAATTCCGGGAATTTTAACACTTT
>CAJNDS010002375.1:444020-461334 GCA_905221605.1 Symbiodinium natans | reverse complement strand
AAATTTTGCCGAGCAGCTTTCGGGCAAAATTTGGCCAAATCGGGCTGCTCGTCGTACGCGATGAGAAATGCGCGGCTCGATTTGGCCAAATTTTGCCGGGCAGCCTCCGGGCAAAATTTGGCCAAATCGGGCTGCTCTTCGTAGGCGATGAGAAAGGTGCGGCTCGATTTGGCCAAATTTTGCCGGGCAACTTTCAGGCAAAATTTGGCCAAATCAGGCTCTTCGTACGCGATGAGAAAGGCGCGGCTCGATTTGGCCAAATTTTGCCGGGCAGCTTTCGGGCAAAATTTGGCCAAATCGGGCTGCTCTTCGTAGGCGATGAGAAAGGCGCGGCTCGATTTGGCCAAATTTTGCCGAGCAGCTTTCGGGCAAAATTTGGCCAAATCGGGCTGCTCTTCGTAGGCGATGAGAAATGCGCGGCTCGATTTGGCCAAATTTTGCCGAGCAGCTTTCGGGCAAAATTTGGCCAAATCGGGCTGCTCTTCGTAGGCGATGAGAGAGGCGCGGCTCGATTTGGCCAAATTTTGCCGGGCAGCCTTCGGGCAAAATTTGGCCAAATCGGGCAGCTCTTCGTATGCGATGAGAAATGCGCGGCTCGATTTAAATTATTTAAATCCGACGCCTCAATTAAATAATTTTATTAGACCGTAGGATTTAAATGATTTAATTGGTTTATGGCTTGGCTGAGTCCCCCCACAATTAAACTAATTTAAACGATTTGAACGATTTAAACGATTTAATTGGGTCCAATTAAATCGTTTAAATCCGACGCCTCAATTAAACAATTTAATTCGACCGTAGGATTTAAACGATTTAATTGGGTCCAATTAAATCGTTTAAATCCGACGCCTCAATTAGATAATTTAATTGGACCGTAGGATTTAAACGATTTAATTGGGCCCAATTAAATCGTTTAAATCGTCTAAATCGTTTAAATCGTTTAAATTAATTTAATTGTGGTGGGAGGTGAGTACAGACAGGCACAGAGCCAATTAAATTATTTAAATCCGACGCCTCAATTAAATAATTTAATTAGACCGTAGGATTTAAATGATTTAATTGGTTTATGGCTTGGCTGAGTCCCCCCACAATTAAATTAATTTAAACGATTTAAACGATTTAAACGATTTAATTGGGTCCAATTAAATCGTTTAAATCCGACGCCTCAATTAAATAATTTAAATAGACCCTAGGATTTAAACGATTTAATTGGGTCCAATTAAATCGTTTAAATCCGATGCCTCAATTAAATAATTTAATTGGACCGTAGGATTTAAACGATTTAATTGGGCCCAATTAAATCGTTTAAATCCGACGCCTCAATTAAATAATTTAATTGGACCGTAGGATTTAAACGATTTAATTGGCCCCAATTAAATCGTTAAAATCGTTTAAATCGTTTAAATCGTTTAAATTAATTTAATTGTGGTGGGAGGTGAGTACAGACAGGCACAGAGCCAATTAAATTATTTAAATCCGACGCCTCAATTAAATAACTTAATTAGACCGTAGGATTTAAATGATTTAATTGGTTTATGGCTTGGCTGAGTCCCCCCACAATTAAATTAATTTAAACGATTTAAACGATTTAAACGATTTAATTGGGTCCAATTAAATCGTTTAAATCCGACGCCTCAATTAAATAATCTAAATAGACCGTAGGATTTAAACGATTTAATTGGGTCCAATTAAATCGTTTAAATCCGACGCCTCAATTAAATAATTTAATTGGACCGAAGGATTTAAACGATTTAATTGGGCCCAATTAAACCGTTTAAATCGTTTAAATCGTTTAAATTAATTTAATTGTGGTGGGAGGTGAGTACAGGCAGGCACAGAGCCAATTAAATTATTTAAATCCGACGCCTCAATTAAATAATTTTATTAGACCGTAGGATTTAAATGATTTAATTGGTTTATGGCTTGGCTGAGTCCCCCCACAATTGAATTAATTTAAACGATTTAAACGATTTAAACGATTTAAACGATTTAATTGGGTCCAATTAAATCGTTTAAATCCGACGCCTCAATTAAATACTTTAATTCGACCGTAGGATTTAAACGATTTAATTGGGTCCAATTAAATCGTTTAAATCCGACGCCTCAATTAAATAATTTAATTGGACCGTAGGATTTAAACGATTTAATTGGGCCCAATTAAATCGTTTAAATCGTTTAAATCGTTTGAATCGTTTAAATTAATTTAATTGTGGTGGGAGGTGAATACAGACAGGCACAGAGCCAATTAAATTATTTAAATCCGACGCCTCAATTAAATAATTTAATTAGACCGTAGGATTTAAATGATTTAATTGGTTTATGGCTTGGCTGAGTCCCCCCACAATTAAATTAATTTAAACGATTTAAACGATTTAATTGGGTCCAATTAAATCGTTTAAATCCGATGCCTCAATTAAATAATTTAAATAGACCGTAGGATTTAAACGATTTAATTGGGTCCAATTAAATCGTTTAAATCCGACGCCTCAATTAAATAATTTCATTCGACCGTAGGATTTAAACAATTTAATTGGGCCCAATTAAATCCGACGCCTCAATTAAATAATTTAATTGGACCGTAGGATTTAAACGATTTAATTGGACCCAATTAAATCGTTTAAATCGTTTAAATCGTTTAAATTAATTTAATTGTGGTGGGAGGTGAGTATAGACAAGCACAGAGCCAATTAAATTATTTAAATCCGACGCCTTACTTATTCAAAAAATAGGGCGTAGGATTTAAATAATTTAATTAAGCTCTCTCTATTTAAATAGTTTAATTTATTTAAATAAATTAAATTATTTTCTGCTTATTAAAAAAAGGAATGAGCTAAATAGACCCTAAAGGCTGCTCTTTCATATATATATATATATTCAGTCTATATATATAGTTCATATTAGTATATATAGTATACAAAGTATATATAGTACATGTAGTATATATAGTATATATAGTATATATAGCATATATAGTATATAGTGTATATATATAGTATATATATATAGTATATATATATATAGTTATATAGTATATATAGTATATATCGTATATATAATATATATATAGTATATATATGGTATAGAAAGTAAAGATTCTTTTGATATATGCTTTTGACGGTATGTACAGTATGGAAAAAAGTGTTTTCTTTTGATTTTTTATGATATAATATATATTAAGATACACCCTAGGCTGCGCCCTCCCCCCAACCCCCCCCCGCTTCTTTTAAGCCATGCAAAGCGTGCTTCAAGGCATATGAATCTTGTTGAAACCCATCGTGTGAGGATTATGGTTTCAACTGGGGGGGGCTGCGCCCCCCCCAACCCCCCCGCTTCTTTTAAGCCGTACAAAGCGTCTTCAAAGCCTATGAATCTTGTTGAAACCCATCATGTCAGCACTGTGTTTGCAAATAGTGGGGTTGCCCCCCCCCCCCCCCCCCCCCCCCCCCCCCCCCCCCCCCTTTTTTAAACCGTGCAAAGCGTGCTTCAAAGCCTATGAATCTTGTTGAAACCCATCCTTAGATAATAAGAAATCATACGAAAAGTAGTATGAATCCTCTGAAAATATAGAGTTAATGTAGCTTTTTCCCAGGAAAAACCAAGAAAACAAACCAAACAAAGAAGTAATAAGACATCCTACGAAAAGTAAAATGAATCCTATGAAAATATGGAAGGAATGTAGCTTTCTCCCACGAAAAACCAAGAAAACGAACCAAACAAAAAACATAAGTAAGAAATCCCACGAAAAGTAGTATGAATCCTATGAAAATATAGAGGGAATGTAGTTTTGTCCTAGGAAAAGTAAAGAAAACGAACCGAAAAGAAAGAATTAATAGGAAATCCTACGAAAAATATTACTACTACTACTACTACTACTACTGCTACTACTCCTACTACTACTACTACTGCTACTACTACTACTACTACTACTACTACTACTACTACTACTACTACTACTATTACTACTACTACTACTACTATTACTACTACTACTACTACTACTACTACTACTACTACTACTACTACTACTACTACTACTACTACTACTACTACTACTACTACTACTACTACTACTACTAATACTACTACTACTACTACTACTACTACTACTACTACTACTACTACTACTACTACTACTGCTACTGCTACTACTACTACTACTACTACTACTACTACTACTACTACTGCTACTTCTACTTCTACTACTACTACTACTACTACTACTATTACTAGTACTACTAGTACTGGTAGTACTACGAGTACTACGAGTACTACTAGTACTACTACTAGTACTACTAGTAGTACTGCTAGTAGTACTACTAGTAGTACTACTAGTACTACTACTAGTAGTACTAGTAGTACTACTAGTAGTACTACTAGTACTGCAGTACGACTAGTATTACTAGTACTACTAGTACTACGAGTACTAGTACTCGCACTACAACGACGACAACGACGACGACTACTACTACTACTACTACTACTACTATTACTACTACTAGTGTTGAGTACAGAACAAGAAAAACAAAAAAAATACCAAAAAAAAAACAAAAAAATACCTAAATTAATTCCGGACCCAGGAGGCCAGCATGAGCCACAAAATCGTTCTGCGCGGCACACCGTCCACGTGCCGTGCGGTAAGGCTCCGCATTCAAGATTCGAGGTCGTGCTTCAACCAGGTCAACTACATGATGCACGACATGCCCCCCCCACAAGGAGCTACTGTGTTGCTTGCCAGGTGGTCTGAGGGTGCGGTTAGTCGTGGAAACAGCTGACCTGACGACATAAAAGAAGACGAAGCCCGAATGGGGCTGTGAGCGTCGTGTGTACCTCGCTAAAGCACCGCCTTCCCTAGCTGCAGGTCTTTTGGTGCATGTCGGCGATTGTTTCTGTTGTCTTCCGCGTCTGCAGCGCGCACGGGCAACTTCTCTAAGTCTTGCACTTTCAAAGCTCTGAGCGATTGTCCAGCAGAGGCCTCGGGTCATAGATTGGCCTGAGCAGAACTGCTGTGGATGTGCTCTCCGATCTACGGTGCAGTACCTTGTGCTGGACAGCGGAGGATATGAGGCTTACTCATGAGCGTGGGGCAAAACCCCACCCCGCATGCATGGTTGCCACGATCTGTCCTTCCGTCCTTGGAGATATTCGGGGGGAGGAGGTAGGCGTCAGCGGGACCATTGGCCCAAGCAGCATGATCGGGTTGCATGGCTCACGATCCATGGGTCATGCAGCCATCCCCACATGTATCCCAGAAGCTGCTTGTGCTTGGTTTGCTGGGTACTTGGCCCACCCCACCGCCTACAATTACTGCTGAGACTTTGTTCATGTGGGTGAGGCCCTTGAATCCTCGTGCACCTTGCCCCTATAGAATGGTTTGACCTCGGTTTTGCATCCCAACGTGGGGCTTGGGGGGTCTCATGAACCCCCAAGCCCATCATTATAGTCGCTTGTCCTCGCATCTTGTTGTCGTAGACAGCCCCTTGACAGCTTTCTGTGGAGGGTGGGCCGGAGAACGTGCTGTAAACCTGCGTTGGAGCACGTGTGGAGATGAACTAGCTATCAAAGCGGAGCCGTGGCCTTTGGGTCCATTTGCTTGTATACAGAACTTGGTTGTGAATCAAGGGTCGGTTCTGTTTGCGGAAGCTGGGGTGCGCGGAGGGTGCGGCTGGTGTGGCATTGGCTTTCAAAGCACAGTGACACACGTGAATCTGCCAAGGAGATAACTGCGAGGTATCTTCGAGGCCTGAAACCACTAGCTGCCAGATCCTTCCCTCACCTGATTTGACCATTCTAGGGGAGCTGCTTCAGGTTTCGAGCAGTTTCAGTGACGGCTTCTTTGTCAGAATGTTTTGTGCATTGCACCTCGTGGCTTCAACATATCGAGCCATTGACAAGACTGGCCGAGCAGGAGTATGAAGAGTCTGCAGCTCCTGAGGCTTCCGACACCCTGCCTTCGTGGATCCCTTTGACGATCAATCCTCCAAACGGGTTTGCGCTACAACTCCAATGACTCCAATGTTGTTGAACTGGGTTGGGATGCCTCTCGTTGTTGTCGCCTTGGCTGCCTCGTCAGCCTGGCAGCGTCAGGTTGGCCGACGCATGCAGGCAGTGCCACGTCAGGTGCTGCAGTGCCGTCGGCTGCTGACCCGCCACAGTTCGCAGGTCCTTGACCTCGCGTCCAGCACCGCCCAGGTTCCTGGTGCGCGGCCTATCTGTGATTGAGCGCGTGCAGGAGCTGCCCAATTCGGTCTCAGAGGCCTTTGGCTTGTCACGTGTGAGAATCTGCTGGGCCCTGTGAGTTCGTGGCCCTCTCCTGTCGGGCCAACACGCGTGCGTGCTCCGAGATGGGGTGCGATCAGATGCTGTCCTGTGCTGGCGCTTGCTGTCGTGTTCAGTGGCACGGCCCAGCTCCAGCAGCCTTTGGTGAAGCGGCATCAGGCTCATCCGCTGTCTGAGCGTGAAATCAGCTTCCCCTGCTCTAAGTGAAGGCTCGCTTGGTGGATGAGGCATGATGAGGCCGACGCCTCAATCCCGTGGAGGCCCCTGTAAGCTTGCTTGCTCGGCTTGGCGCAGCTTTCCGAGTCGGCCGGCCGTGCATGGCTGTTTGGTCTGTGGAATGCATAGTCTCCATGCAAGCAGTGCGATGTGCAATAAAAGGGCACAGAGGCAGAGTCCAGTTCGCAATTGCCGCTGCGTGACCCGGATGTTCTTCACGTACAATAATGCTGGCTTGGGCCGGGCAGCGGCGGATGTTCAGTAACTCACCCCATGTGAGCGCGTGTGAAGCAGGTACGTTCCGAGTTTGGTTTCCGGCCACGCGCTTGGCAAGGAACAGTTTGGAATCCTGGGGACTGCAACGTCCCGCTTTGCCTTGCGCTGATTGAGTGTTGTCCCGCCCCACCCCACATAGCTGAAACTGATGATGTTCGGTCTTAGCAATTGCAAAGTCTCACTCAGCCAAGAGTTGAAATTTAAGCTTTTGGTGTTTCCTACGGTTTGTACTTTGCGTTTGCAGCAACATTTGGTCCAACCAAAGACGTCTAGCCGTTTTTTATGGTTGTCAGGCACCAAAGCCCAGGCTGATGGCACGGCTGGTGCTGCAACCCGATGCTGTTGAATTCGGTCGGGTTGCCTTTGGTTCTTGTCGCCTTGGCGGCCTCAGTGGTTTGGCAGCATCACCAGCATCAGGCGTGCTGTGGTGCCATCAGCTGCAGCCTTTTTGTGCCCTGAGTATTCGTCACCCGCGCGAAGCAGAAAGTGGCTTCGACCCGCTTGAGCTTGTGCCGGACCGGTAACCCGGTAACCCGATATCGCGCGCCATTGGTGTGTCACGTGTGAGAATCTGCTGGGCCCTGTGAGCACATGGCCTCCGACGCATGGTGTGGGGCCAGTAGTTTGCAGGCACGGCGGCGAACTCCGAGAAGTGGCGCGGCCCAGCTCCAGCAGCCTTTGGTGAAGCGGCATCAGGCTCATCCGCTGTCTGAGCGTGAAATCAGCTTCCCCTGCTCTAAGTGAAGGCTCGCTTGGTGGATGAGGCATGATGAGGCCGACGCCTCAATCCCGTGGAGGCCCCTGTAAGCTTGCTTGCTCGGCTTGGCGCAGCTTTCCGAGTCGGCCGGCCGTGCGTGGCTGTTTGGTCTGTTGAATGCATAGTCGCCACGCAAGCAGCACGATGTGCAATGAAAGGGCGCAGAAGCAGAATCCAGGTCGCAGTCGCCGCTGGATGACACAGATGTTGTTCCACGTGCCATAATGTTGGTTTGGGCCAAACAGCAGTGGATGCGCAGTGATTCGTCCCACGTGAGCGCGCACGAAGCAGGTTCTGAGTGTTCCGAGGTTGGTTGCACAGCCAAGCGCTTGGCAAGGAACACTTTGGAAGCTTGGGGATTGCAGCACCCCGCCTTGCCTTGCGCTGATTGAGTGTTGTCCCGCCCCACCCCACATAGCTGAAACTGATGATGTTCGGTCTTAGCAATTGCAAAGTCTCACTCAGCCAAGAGTTGAACTTTAAGCTTTTGGTGTTTCCTACGGTTTGTACTTTGCGTTTGCAGCAGCAAACTGTCCAACAGACATGCCGCACACAATTCTAGCACAAGACGGGGAGGGTCAACATCGATGATGTGGGACGCTCTTTTGCTGGAGGGCTCGCAATCAAGCCTAGTTGCCACTGCAAATTCAAGATCTTACTACTGCTTGACGGGGTCCACTAGAGAATTCTTTGAGCGTCGTAAGAATATTTCGTGTGGCACGCTTTTAGGATGAAGTGCCGGCCCCTCGTCGAAACTGCGAGCCCATGCCAAACCGAGAGGTGTGATGCCTGTTGCATCTCTTGCGTGTGATTATCTCTCTTGCCTGTGGCTCGTATATGCCTTCTTTTAAAGATGCACACCCTGCCTGCAACCGTCTGCATGGAGCCATGCCGTTGCGGTAGGGCGTCTGGCTCCAGATCAGGAGGATGAGAGATTCTGGCCTCATTGTCGGCCTTCTTCGTTTCATGTCAAACGGTCTTGATGAACAGCGCTGTGCTTGTTGGTTCGAAAATTTGTGCTGAAGCAGCTAGGTCAGATCGGTTATTAGCGTGTGTGAGATATTGCGGAAATTCGTTTATGCAATCCGAGTACCAGCCACGTAAGCACGGGAGAGCGTATAGTTTCGAAGGCCCCCCTAAAGAGGCACCGGCATCATGTGATTCAGAGTTCAGAGGGTTGGGGTGGCTCCACGACCTTCGAGATTGTTTTGGCCACTGCTTGGATCTCATGAAGCCAAGCGATCCATTCTGGCTTCCAGACCGCAGATTGTGCCACCATGGATCCAGGTCGCATTTCATGCCAAATGGTCTTGAGGAACAGCGCCCTGAAGCAGCCAGGTCAGATCGGTTATTAGCGTGTGTTAGACATGGCAGAACTGCATTTATGCATTCAGAGTGCCAACCATGTAAGCACGGGAGCTCGGTAGTTTCGACGGCAACGTTAACATCCATAGCGAGGCATCGGGAGCATGTGATTCAAAGTTCAGGGCGTTGGGGTGGCCTCGGAGGCTCCACGACCTTCGAGACTGCCTTGGCCACTGCACAGATCAAAGTCATGAAGCCAAACGCTCGATTGTGGCCTCCAGACAACAGATTGTGCCACCATGGAACCAGTTCGCATACTTGCCTGGGATGTTTTTCGGTTTCCGTACATAGCGAGCTCTGCTTTCAAAGGCACATTTCGTTTTGGCCAGCGTGTGTGGGTCCTTTGCAGGTCCCGCACTTCGACAGCGAAAAGGTGTGTGAAGCGTGTTGCACGTGTTGCCTGTGTTGCGTGTGACTATTTCTTGCGCGTGGCTTGTGCATGCCCTTCTTTGTCTAACTTGGAAACTCGCACCCTGCCTTCTACCGTCTGCAAGGAGCCGTGCCGCAGCGGCAGCGCGTCTGGGTCCACATCTGAAGGTTTGCAGCTCGTATATCTCTGGCCTCATGGTGAGCTTTCTTCGTTTCATGTCAAAGGTGTCAAAGGCTGTGCTTGTTCGTTCGGGTACTGAAGCAGCCAGGTCAGATCGGCTATTAGCGTGTGTTAGACATGGCGGAACTGCATTTATGCATTCAGAGTGCCAACCATGTAAGCACGGGAGCTCGGTAGTTTCGACGGCAACGTTAACATCCCTAACGAGGCATCGGGAGCATGTGATTCAGAGTTTAGGGCGTTGGGGTGGCCTCGGAGGCTCCATGACCTTCGAGACTGCCTTGGCCACTGCATCTATAAAAGTCATGAAGCCAAGCGCTGGATTGTGGCCTCCAGACAACAAACTGTGCCACCATGGAACCAGTTCGCATACTTGCCTGGGATGTTTTTCGGTTTCCGTACATAGCGAGCTCTGCTTTCAAAGGCGCATTTCGTTTTGGCAAGGGTGGGTGCGGGTCCTTTGCAGGCCACGCACTTCGACAGCGAAAAGGTGTGTGAAGCGTGTTGCGCGAGTTGCGCATCTTGTGTGTGTTGTGCGTGCTGCGCGTGCCGTGCGTGCTGCGCGTGTTGCGCAGCTGACCCCGATACACTTCCGTCAAGTCAGCATACTAGTGTCTCCTGGCCCAGAGCTGCACCCTGTGCCGTCATGGCCAGCATCGTGTCGTCTGGCCGCTCCCCCTGACACACGGAGCCAACGCGAGCAGCACTTTCCGCGAGTTCGTGCCAAGGGACCAAGTACCCAGCTTCACTTCTGCACTCGTTTTCAGGGCCTTGAGGCAGGCAGCCGTCATGCATGTCCCGCTCGGATGTGCAGGAGGATCTGAGACTCCGGGGTTTCGCTGGCGCGCACCCTTTGTCTAGTTTAGTCCGGGTGGGTGTGCAAGGCCTCTCACAGTCGCTGTGATGATCTGTGCCATGCCGGATTGCGCCAACGCAGCTCGAATGGAGTTTGTGAGATCTCAATCTACTGTTTATTGCTTGACGGAGTAGCATCGATTCTTGCCCGACATAGTGCGATTCCTTTTTCACGTGTTGCACGACTTCGACCGACACTCTTTCACCAAGTTTCCCAAGCTCGTTGCAAAAAGACGGGTGCCCGGCTTCGCTTATGCCGAGGGCAGCGGATGCAGCCTGGCGCCAGCCGGCGGTCATACCCGATCTTCTGCTTGGGAATGTGGAAGAGGATCTGAGGCTCGGGCGTCTGACTGGTGTACGCTTTTTTTCTGGGTCTCACCTCAAGGATGGCACCGCACGGATTCCTGCCAGACATAGCGTGACAGCTCGAGTTGTGCGACTTCCACCCACACTCTCTTGCAAAAGAAGGACCCGTGCCCCGCTTCGCTTGTGCCGAGGGCAGCGGATGCAGCCTGGGGCCAGCCGGCCATCGTGCTCGGGGGTCTCGCTGGGGTGTGCCTTTTTTCTAAATTCGTCCAGGTGTGCAAAGCCTCTACGCGCCCTCCCGAGGCTTGGGTGCCCCTGTGCTGTCTGTGCCTTCTGTGCTTCTGACCAAGTCATCCTGAGTTCAAATTTCGTAACCTTGTCGGCCTGCTGCACTTGCCACCGGTTTCATGCTGGATCGGTACACCGTTTCCAGTCTCAAACGGTCCTGCCAACTTGTTGGGCAGGGTCCGGTGAGGCCGTCGTTAAGCATCAGCGTTCGGGGCCTTGTGCGTTTCGGGACTGTTTAACCAAGGTCCTTGTGTCAGTAGGTTGAGGAAGGGGCCCGTGTTACGGTACTTCGTCTTGGGGTATTGGGGGGGTTTCCGCTGCAGCCGGCGACCATCGCGGCCCCTGGTGTCCACTCGAAGGGCCTGCCAACAACATCTAAAAGCTACGGCGCAACGTAACACGCTAACCCACCTGCCCCATGACAGCAACAGCCAAACCAATTTGTGAAAAACCAAGACAGAACAAAGTTGTACTTTACACTCGCACCCCAAGGCAAGGGGGTCGGTCGGTCATGCCGCATAACCCCTCCCACCCATACCGCTCCCCTACATTGCAGCACCCACTTGGCCGGCCGCTCCTGCTAAGTGGCCGCTGCCTTGATCATCTCCCCCCCCTATTGCAGCTGCCCATCGTCCGAGAAGTGTTTTGCCTTTTGAGGCGTCTGCTATATCACGAAAGGCCGCCACGATGATGCCCCAAAGCCACGAAATTAGGGACATGTTGTCCAAGCCGCGGACCAAGACAGAACAAAGTTGTACTTTACACTCTCACCCCAAGGCAAGGGGGTCGGTCGGTCATGCCGCATAACCCCTCCCGCCCATACCGCTTCCCTAAACGCTTCCCTAAATTGCAGCACCCACTGCTAAGTGGCCGCTGCCTTGATCATCTCCCCTCCTTATTGCAGCTGCCCATCGTCCGAGAAGTGTTTTGCCTTTTGAGGCGCCTGCTACATCACAAAAGGCCGCCATGATGATGTCCCAAAGCCAAGAAATAAAGGACATGTCCAAGCCGCGGAGCGGCCTGCGTTTGAAGAAGCTTGTGCTAGTGTTCAACCAAGCTGGGCAACCCTTGCGTTGTCGCGCTCCCAGCCGATACGACATGTGCTGCATGCCGCTTGTCGTCGGCGCTCAAGCGGACGCGCTTGCTGACCAGGTGGAAGTTGCCATCGGTTGGCATCCGTGGATGTGCTTTGATGCGGCGGCGGGGCCGTGCATGTTCGGCCATAGTCGCAGCTGCCTGCCACGACACGGACGAGCTTTACCAGCAGCTTGGTCGACGACGCACCTCCAGAAACCAAGCGGGCAGAGAAGTGGCGAACAACGATGGCGATGGGGGCCAGGTCCGGCGATCCATGCGTCTGGTTGCTTCCCGACAACGAGAACGGGAAACCGCTTGCTGTGAGAGCCCGTCTTGTGTTTGTTGCTACGCGGAGCAAGACAGTCTCGTGCTGCATACTGCGCTTGCTAAAGAGGGAGGGCCAGAATATGCGGACATAAGATAGAACTCTTGTGCTTGCTCTCGAAAACATGCTTGTAGAATGCTTGTGCCCCGTCTGCCTCATCGGCTTCTCAGAGTGGTCTCGCGGCATGATGGAAGGGGGTCCAGAACGCTAGCACGGCGAGTGAGACGACTCGCATGCTCCGGGTACCTGTCTCCTGTCAGGATCATGGCTAGAAAGTGTTGGCGTCGTTTCAAGATGCTTGCGGCAGGGCTGCATGATGGGGCGATGCCCGGTTCGGGGCACTGCACGGCCTGGCTGTTCGGCCCAAGCGCCACCTGGGACTCCGACGGTCGGAAGTGCGCAGCGTCAGTGCAGGACACAGAGCTTAGCGGCACTGAGCCGGCATGCACATGTCATCTGCTCTATTCTTGTCTATGTTCCTCAGACACAGGTACCTGAGAGTTGAGCCGCGAAGTAGCGTGTAAACATTGCCCGCTTGGAGCTGGACCTTGTGCTCTCCTCTAGGAGTACCTCGCCAGCGGCCACACAAGAACCGTGCCGTTCGATAGGCTGACGTTCGACGGATGTGTCGAATCAGACAGCACTACATGTGATGTGTGTCAACAGAGGCGCCGGCACGAAGTGCCGCTGTCATCACGCTACAGGTAGTCGAACCTTGACTACTTTGCGGCGTCCACAACGACAACGACAACTTGCCTTTCATGACATTTCGTGTTTCGGGGTGCCGTGTACGATCCAGGCCCAGAGAAGAACCCAGAAGAGCTGGGAGGCTCCGCATGCTGAGCGTCTGTGCGGTGCAATCCCAGCAGCTGCCTGCCTGCTCAACTCCCCACGCTGCCCGGAAAAGTCGGGGACGAGCTGTCCCAGATTGTGAGGGTTTAGAAGACTCTCCGCTCCTCCACGCTCCTGTCCGCTGATGTCTGCTGACAAGGTGGCCCTGCGCCGCGTGGCGTGCGGGTGGCGGTTTATCCGGCACCCAGAGCCGCTTTGAAGGGAGCGTGGTTTAGCCTTGCAGTGGGCCAACTCGGCTCGGCCGAGTCTGCTTGTCTCCGGCCTGCTGTGAACCCTGCCATTCGGCTCTGGTCGCACTCGTCGTGCTCGTCGCACTCGTCGAGCATGTCGGCTATGTCGGCTGTGGGCCCTGCCGCGTAGACTGCCAGCTTCTCGCGAGCTTGGGGCCTGAAGTTGAAGATTTCGACTTTCGTGTGCTTCCGCGCTTCCGCGTGCCACCGTGGCCGCCCGATGCCCAGCCCAAAACCTCCTACAGCTCCGTCCCGCAGAAGCGCGGGGTTGTGTGCTGGTTTGGGGACAGGTTTTGGTCAGGTTTCCGGGAGGGCTTCTACGGCAAGGTTTCCCTGATAGCTTCGCGTTGCCGTGGGCATCGTGGGCTGCCGCGGGGTGCCGTGGGCAGCCGACTGCCAGCTTCTCAAGCTGGGTCACCCATTGCGGGACACGGTGCAGTGCTTGGTAGTTTGCATGACCTGGGCCTCTAGCCCGTTCAATGCAGCAGATCGCCCGGCATCCGCAATCTCCCACGGAGCGGCAGGAGGAAGCAGGCAGGAGCAATGCTTCCGAACTTCCGACTCCAACCAGTTTGCAAAAATCTCGTAAGACCCTAAGACTGCCCTAAGGCTGTAGAACATCCGCGCCCACAAGTGGCTTCACGAAAGCTGCTGACAGCTTGTCTGGCCTGTCGCGCTTCGGACTTTTTCCGAACTTGTGAACTTCCGCAGCTTTTCCCGCTGCTCCCACATGGCCCTCGCATTCCATTGAAGCTGAAGCACCACCTCTTCCGAACTTTTCGGAAGCGCACAGAGCTGTGCTTGCAAGAGCGCTTTTTCAGGCACTGACGGCATGTGTGGCATGAGGGTCAAGCATGGATGTGTGAAGTGAGAACGATTTCGGAACACAGCGCGAGGTATGCCGTAACGTTCCGAGGAAAGACGAGCTGTGGCAGCTGCAAAGGTGTTCAGCCGTCCAGTCCAGCACAAGTTGCATTTCGTGGCACTTTGCTTGACGTCGGCTGCCTCAGTGTAGCATTGCGCATCCTGCCGGTGATCGCTAGATCCGCCGATGACTATGCTGTTGCTTGGCCAACCCCTCGAATCGAGCAGGAAGCGGACCTATAGGCAAGTGCAAGAAGAGAGCATGATCTGCACCATTGCGCGTGGCTGGGGCGTGAAGCCAGACGGCCCCTCAAAGCATGGCCGAACTTGGCTTTCCCAAACGTTTTGTCCTCTGCGTTTTGGACGGACGCGAGACAGTCTTGAATCAGGCAGTCCAGGACAGGTAGCTTTGCCTGGCAGTTTGCTTGACGCCGGCCTCGTCATTGCACGGTGTAGCTTCGTGTACTCTGTCAGTCAGTCCGGACTGCCTGATGCCGGTGCTGCGACAAAGCCTCGAACCATGTGCTCTCCGCTTCTTCGTGTTCTTCGTGTCCTCGTCCTTCCACACATCCTTCCACACACTCAAGCTTGAAGGAGGTACCCTTTTTGCCCTTCTTAAGGCGTGCGTGACACTGAACGCCAGCTCGTCGTTGGCAATGAGCAGCGGCCCCAAGTTGCCGCGCGTGAAGAAGCAGCGGACCTAGGGAAGCGCGTGAAGAGCATGATGCGTGCTTTCACGAGCAAGCAACTTAAAGCTCAAAGCCTGTGCGTGCTTACCTTTCGGAAAGCTAGAGAGTGGCATGGCGTGAATGTTGGGAAGGGGTGCTTGTTCTGATGTCGGCCTGGTTGCTGCAACTTCTGCCGCTGACTTCACATACGCACAGACCTTCAAGTGCAAGCTAGTGTCATCCCACTGCCCGCTGCCGGCGAGCATCATGTGTTTCGAAGCATTGCTTGATGCTGCGACGTTCGCCTCATCGCTGTAGAATTGTGCCGCCTCCTGCCGGCTTCTGCTGGCAAACGTCTGTGCAGAAACGCATTGGCGATTAAGCTGGTCAGGTTTGCACGACCAGGCTTTGCGCAGCACCTGCGCAGCAGGAGGCGGTAGGCCCGGTAGGCAATGGGTGAGTGCAGAGAAGCTTTCCCACAGAGCGACCAGCTTGTGAAATGCCCGTAAATCCAGGAACAGAACTCGCAAGCACGCTGGCGGTGCTTCGATGGCGTCGCTTCTGTGTATGGCCGCCTCGATTGTGTCAAGCTTCAGCCAAAAGAAGAATGCCAGCAGCTGCAGATGCACGGTGCCGGGCCGTTATCACTGCCACTGGCTCCTGCAGGGGAGCACCCGGGCATGTGCATCAGTGCAGCTAATTCGCAAGTAGCGACAAGGAGTACAAGCACATACGATGGGCTCCAGGCAGCCACAGGACGCAGACTCGGGGCCGATGGGGCGGCTCGGTTTGATTCCCTTCTGGTCGAGGCAAGCAGCCCGGGCAAAAGGACCTGCAAGCTGTGATGCCCATGAAAGTCCAGCAGGCAGGAATCCATGGAGTCACCTGCAGAGCCCCGTGTTCACCCTACCTCTGCTGTGTCTCATCGCGGCCAAGAAGGCCACAAAAGAGCGAGGAGACGGAGCCTGGGAGATCTGGGTGGCTGTGAGCCTTGCGGAGGACGGCTCTCTGCAGTTGTACCTAGGCAAGCACAAAGCTCGTGAAGTTCTTTGCCGTGCGAGCCATGTCCGTCGTGTTTCACCTGCTGCCCGCGCCCGCCTCCATCCTCTCGATGTCGTTTCGTGCTGGAGCTCGCGCCGGGAGCGTGCAGAACTGCGTGCTTTGCGGAGCTGCGGAGTTGTGGGCGCAGCGGGCATGACCATCTTTCGCTGACATCCCCGAGATCGGGTGAAAGATGGAGGCACATGTCAGGCTCCCTCGTTCGCCGTCCCCTCACCTATGCGGCGCGACAAGAGGACTCAGCCTGAGCACTTCAGCCTGAGCTCTGCCCCCACGTGTCTGGCTGCTCTGCATGTGCAAAGAACACATGTGAGGCTGGCGGGCGCGGGCGGTGCATGCAAGGCAAGCACGGCTCCGCAGTGCATCCATGCGGCAGGGAGCCGCAATGACGTGAATGGCAAGGTAAACTCTAAATACTCTAATGTGCGCCAAAACTGTTTGGCAGACCGAACCCTGCGTGCTAGGCACGTGTTACTTTTGTTACGTGCCGACCGGAGCAGCGCGCGTTCGAAAAAGTGGGCTTGCAGGGCGCGCGGATGTTTCTTCCGAAAGTGAGTCGGATCTTGGGGTTTGATAGCTGTTTGGGGCATAGGGCCTCTGCATTCCAGTCGATGCTACTTCGCAACTATTCCATATCTTGCGCGCTTGTGTCCTACCTGGAAGTTCGAAGGGGAGAGCGAGGGCATCTTGACCACAAGGGTTAACTCAAAGAATCTCATGAAATGATCGGCGCAGGGAGATGCGTCCCCATGATCGGCGTACGGAGATGGATCCATAGGAGCGGCATCGGGAGATGGACCCACGTGATCAGCATAGGGAGATCGATTCAAATGTAATCCGACCGATCCAAGACACTAGACTAGAGACTATTCATGAGGCCCTGGACAGGAGGTCGGGTCGGGAAGGTCTCAGCCGTTTTTTTGAAGTGTAACCCCATGACAGCCGGGACAGACGGGATCATTCAATCCTTGTATTATTCTATGTGTTTACGGGAATAGTTAATAATAAAAAAGACGAAGTGACTGAACGAATGAGAGAACGAAGAAAAAGAGTGAAGGAAATGAGAGAAAGAACGCAGTGAAGGAGAAGATTCCATGGCAAGGAGAGTTCACCCCTAGAAGCGATCCGTGAGCTGGGTTTATAGCGTCCAGCGGCAGTTTCTACCTCATGGTCCATTGTTTCGTTCACTTATAAGCCCCTATTAATGGTATTCATGCGTCCATAAACTCCCTTATGATGCTATGAATAGTGTTTATGGTGTTCTCTTCACGTGTACGCGCTCAGTAGTGAAAGTACGGACTATCTAGCCATGCAGTACAGGCAGAGAGCCCGGGACAAACGTTAGCTGGG
>CAJNDS010002375.1:419020-436520 GCA_905221605.1 Symbiodinium natans | reverse complement strand
ATTCCCAGGTTGCAACATGAGACCTGCTTCTTCTGTTGTTTTGCCTGCCTTGGCGCACGATGGCCTTCGGTTCCATAGCACGTGGACATTTTCCGTGCAGGTCTTGCTCGAACTCCCTCAGCGCCATAGCAGCTCGGATGCGACAAGCCACACGTGACAAGTTTTGAACTTGCACCACGTCATGGTTAGTGAAACGCCCCAACCCGGAAGTCCACACATTGACATGTTTCATGTTGCAGGCTGCGCTACAGTAAAACTTTACAGTAAGCCTTAGGTTCCAAAGCTACGAGAGGCCCAGATCCGGAAAGTGACCCATCGATGGCCGAGACATCCGAGACAATCCCCTAAGAGCCAAAGAAGGCAACCTTTCAAGCCAAACTCAACCTTATGAACATCCACCCTGAACCCTAAGCCTATACCAGCCTGCCCACCGCTTGGATTGATGGGTACAGGCAGGGACAGTCCTAAAGAAGCGTGTTCGTTTTCGGGAGCAAAGAGGCTATCCTTCCCTTCCCTTCCCACCTTTCAACCTCACCCCAGTGGGCTGCCTTTGTGTGCAGGGCTGCTTTTGTGAGGGGGCACTGAAAACAAGGGGAGAGAAGTCTCAGTTTTCTGCGAGCAGTAACTGTTGCTATGCCCTGCAGTGCGTCTCTTTGAGTCAGCTAGGCGGGTGGCCAAAAAAAGAAACAAGCCTGCCTTGTGCGAGCATGAGAGTCGAAACCCTGAACCGGAGAAAGACTGGCTGGTTCTTCGTAGGGAATGAGGGAATGAGGTACGCTCTACATAATCCCTTAAAGGGTATCCATAAGGCCCGCATTTCCGTGCGAAGAACCAGGGGGAAGACGGCTCTCCCAGGCAATTCCCCTCGCCGCTCGCCTGTGGCCCTGGACGTGGAGCTCGGCTCGCCCGCGGCGCCGCACTCCGTGCGGCACAGCCGCCTGCCCGGGGCCTCAAGGGTTTAGGGCTTAGGCTGTCGGGTTTGGGGTTTAGGGTGCAGGGTTTAGGTTTTCGAGAGATAGGGTTTAGGGGTTTAGGAGACCCACGGGACAACCCGCCCCCCCCCCCCCCCCCCCCTTTTTCCCGACCGGCTACAGAAGCACCGGATGCATCGGGCATCAGGAGGTCAGTTCTCAAAACTACGGTCCATTCTTGCGTGCCGACCCTAAATGTTAGGGGCCACCTGATAGTAGTGACCCCAAAAGTGACCATAATCCAGAGACGTGGGCATGTAACTTACAATTTCTAACATCTTCCCGGCTTTTGGGCTTGGGCTTTCGGAGACTCATTGTTGCTCATTGCAGATGGCGGTGCATGAAGCTCGTCACCGCACGAGACTTTTTCCATCGCAGAATTTGGCATTCGGATTGCATCCTGCGAATGCCAGGGGTATGCCCACGAGTCAGTTTCGCACCAGCTTGTTTCTTGAACACCTTAGCAGTCTGAGAGCCTGAAACCTGAGACCCACATCTCGCGGTCGTGTGCCAGGCGTATCCCCGACTTGCCTCAGCGAGGCCTCTCCAGAACGATACCTCAATCTCTTCTTGAACTGTTGCGGCACAGCCTGCGTGACCCAGACAAGCCGGCTTGAGAAATCTTTTGTGCAGGTGAGGACTCTCCAGGGCACCGCCTGAGTGCCTGCATGAGCGAGGAGTTCCGGCCGCTCTCACAGGTCGGTTGCGTTGAGCATCACTTTGAGGTCTGCCCACCCGTGCCCGAAACACCGATCCCCCCCGAAACCCTGAGAAAGCAGCGACTTCGTGGAAGTTCGCTATGCGCAGTTGCCCATGTGCGTTACAAAGAAGAAATGGACCTACCAATTACCTCTCTGTTTTGCGGCCGTGTATCGCGTACTCTGGGCTAGACCTGAATGTACCACCTTCCCTGGAGAGGCGACGTTTGGTGGAGAGGCGGCGAATCCCAGGTGCAAGGGCGTTGTTGGCAACTGGGATTTTGGGGTTTTTGGGATGTTTTGGAGAAGCATGGCTCCGAATTCGTGTACGCTTGGCGCCGGAGATTTCCTTTCTCTACACACTTCGAGTTGCCAAACAAGCTCCCTCTGTCTCCAGCTCGAGCTGCCTGCGCCCTCCTTGCCTCCAGGACTCCGGTGGGCGATGGCCTGGACCAGTTTCGGCCACTGTCGCCGCAAGCCAGCCCGGCGAGGTATGACGAGCTGGAGAAGTTCAGGCCTGCAGAAGCAGAGATCGACTTGACCTTAAGCAGATCTCTTGGGCAGCCTACGCCCCCACAGCATTTTATTCTGTGCGGGAAAGGCCTTTGTCGCCAATGTCCAGGACAGGTCAGCCGGTGGATGTGCTGAGCTCAGGCATACTCATGTTCGTTTGTCAGGGAGAATACCAGGCGGCGGGTGCACAAAGCAAAGCTGCATTTCAGAGCGTCAGGGGGATCTGCTACTGCATTTTGCCTCCCTTTTTGCTCTTCTTGCTGAAACTTGGTTTTGTCCTGGTAAGGGCATTCTGTCTCGAAGGAACCGGGAAGCTGCGAAGTCTACAGTAGGGGGCGGCACGCTTTTCCTTGTGCGCCGTCACCCCCCGTCCTCGCATGCCGCAAATTCTTCCAATGCCGCAAGTTGCAAAAGCCTTGCTTACAAACGTCGGGGAGCGCACAACTTTGCAAGCGGATGCTCCAAGCTAGAGTCAGGGAGCCATTCTTGGAGCCAAGCTATCAGAACTAGTTGAACCGCACCCTTGCCCGCACACGCTAGGCTCTTCGCAAACAGCATCAAACAGCAAGTAGCAAACACTCACCCCCCAACTTTGCGCTGTGAGTGGAACCAACATCCATCACAAGACCACTATGCTGCCCCCAAAGCTGCAGAACAGCCTTTAAGACCTCTCGAAGGCCTTGATCCCGAGCTCAGGAGTTGGAGAAGTACCGGCCCTTGTCGCCCGAGTCTTCGATCCGCTCCACAGTGTATCCTGCAGAGAGGCCATGCATGCAGTGGGATATCTCGTGATATCTCGTGGAGCGGCTCTGAAGTGGTGGGACGTAGGTCGTCGTGCACTGTGTTTGCGCGTGCAGGACCTTGTCGCTCGACTCGGAGGGTGACGTGAAACGACTGCGCTTCGGGCTTGAGGACGAGCCCAGGCCTGTGCGGCTTAGACGGTGCTGCGGAATGCTGCGGAGTTTGATGTCTGAGAGGCTTCTTTGAAGTGAGAACTAGGGCTTCTGGTTCCGGGGCTTTTGAGATGTTATAGGGCAGCCAGAACCTCAAACCACAGGCCCAAGCTTCACGAATCCCTCGTCAAGTCTTGTGCAGGAGGGCACAAGGCACGCCATCCACGCAGGACACGTATTGTGAACACCGCGCTGTGAGAGGGCTGGTTATGACGATGTCTGCGAAACGATCTTCACCCTGTGTCGTCGGATCCAGCATACTTTAGTAGAAAACGGCAAGGAAAGCGGACTTTGTTGAATTGGGTCGCCGCAGGACGGATTGGAAGGGGAGCGCCGCAAGTCCAAGGACGCTCGGTGGCGTGGGCACGTGGGCTCCTTCAGCGTCACAAAGGGTTCGTCGCTATGATGCGATTCCGGAGGAGTCGACCCGCTCGGCCTTGGATGAGGAGGCAGAGAGGCAAGGCTCATCCCGGCACAGCCGGTGTGGGAGGGTGTTGATTCTTGCTGCTTCCTCATGCTTCAGCTAGAACACTTACGAGGTTTGCCCAAGCTCGGAGCCTCGTATCCGTTCAATAGGACCACTTTTCTGCAGGCAAGAGGCCATCGCGCGACGCCTTTCCATGCGACTGGATGGCATTCAGCCCAAGGCTTCGCTTCCGTCGCTCCCCGTCCAGAGGCCTCGGGCCGGTGCCCACTAGCTTCCCGCCCTTGGCTCTGCACCAGTCTTGGGTGTCAACCCTGTCAAGAAGATTCGGTGAAGTAAAATCTTCTTCGAGGAATCCTTATGCAAGGCACTACGTCTTGCATTAAGACAAGGTAAATCAATTTCGCAAACTCCCGATAACCTCTCAGCCCCAATGCCGATCGAGTCGACGGAGTTCCCTCAAAGCGCGTTCTGGGGCCGCCAAGGTGTTGGACTTGCTAGACCTGCTCTTGTGATCCCTGTGATTGAAGTCTTTGTGCTCCAGCCCCCCCAAATCCACCACTGTAGCGACACTGACCTTTTCATTGTTGCACATCTACTGTATACGATTCATACCTGCAAGGTTTGTTGGGTGTTCTGCCAGTTAGAGCTGCGAGAGTCGAGGCCCAAGGCCCACCCAAACACTGAGACACAAGCCCCAGGCAGCTGCAGCAGAAGCGACTGCGCAGCCAGCCTTCTTCGCGCAGCTCCTCTGCGGTCGGCTCTCCCCAGCTGCGCCTAAAACTGCACATGGGCAGGTCTCCAGATTGTGTTCCTTTTTTTGGCTGCCCGAACTCTAAAGCTATGAATTCTGATATGATAGGAACCTCAATGGGTGGCCATGCACGACATTGCGAACTGCAAGCAAGGGTTGCATCGTGGTAGAGTGCAGCAGTATTGCGAGTGTCGCCCTGCCCCTTAAACCCGCCGCTGTAGTTCTGAATCCATACACCTACACTAACTGAGCAGGCACCCGCGCGGCTCTGGCGCTATGATGTCGGATCACGCGATCAGAAGCCCCTGGCTCTAAACATTTTTTCTCCGGAAGCATTTAGGACGCCTCCGTGAGGGCTTCAGGAGTTTTCTGGGACATGTGTAGAGAGGCGCGCTAAGTCTTCGGGAGGCTTTTGGTTTGTTGGGAGTAGGCCCTCTCTGATTGCCTGATTGCCGCGGACAAGGCATGAACTTGTTTTGCCATTTGCTTCAGGCGTTTCTGCTTTGTCCGTGTGAGGCGTACGAGCCTCTGGCACAATAGTTTGTCATGCACAGCATTAGATTTGGTGCCGGCCAGGGCATAAGAAGCCACAGCCCGAGGCGCTTCACCTTGGCACTCCTCCGGGGCCTTGGTTCGCTCGCCGTCTGCGCCCGCAGTCGCGCCTTCACCTGTGCATCCGCATGTGCCCGCGTACGCGCCCTCGCCATTGCAGAGCTCTGGACGTCAGTGGCCAGGGTCCGGCAAGTGCCTGGGAAGTGAAGCTTAGAAGGCTAAGGGGCTGTGAGGAGGGATGTACCACAGACACGGGTCTTTCAAGAGTGGCCAGATGTTAGATTTGAACTCACTTGTTCTCCTCAGCCAGCCACCGAGAATCTTACAGGGTAGGTTTAGAGTGCCGGCACCCGCGCAGAGAATCGCCCAAAAAACCCCGCAAAGTATCCCAGGAGTGTCCACCTCAAGGTCTCCCCCACCGTATCCCGCATAGCATCCCGGGAGTTCCCTTCCATAGGCCCTAGTACTCGTGGAATTGCGTAGATGTTGTGCCGGGATGTCGATTTTCACAAGCACTGCGGAACCAGACCAGGCGCACCCCAGACCTGCCTCATCGAGGTGGGTTTCGGGTTTAGGGTTTAGCTCGGTTCATGGGTCATGACTCATGATTGTAGTCTCACGGCCCGTGGCTTGCCAAGACCAAGGCTGTCTAGGATCTACAGGGGTGGAGATAGTAGCCCGAGGTATCAGCAAGTTCTTTTGAGTCAAGGGTGCGAAAGAGAACGCGCTGTGTGTGACCTTTATGGCAGAGAGCTGCAGGAGCAGTGTGTAAGATTGGGGTGGTGGCGAGAACGGTCTCAGATGGACCAATGTGAGGGCAATACATCTTGCCAATTACGACTAGAACTACGAGTACTCTTCTTACTAGAGCTACTTTTGGCATTGTTTCAGATATCGTTAGTGTTTGTGTCATTGACCGTATCCGCCCCAACCGGCTTGATCAGGCGATGACTCGCCGGGGCACCGCCTCAGCGTTTCCATGAGTGAGGATGTCCGCCCCCACAAGCAGGCCCGGGAGCTTCAGGCCCAGGAGTTTCGGTTTCCGCTTCGGATTCGAAAAACCGTTGAAGGTTAAAAGCCATCACGTGTACCATCATGTACCCGACATCTCCCTGTCTCGAAGCAGCTCCGATGTCGAATCTGGGGCAGAGAATGGTTGAGAGCCAAAGGTTGTTCCGCCATCCAAGTGGCCTAACCCAGCCCTGGTCTCGGCAGCTTTCTTGGACAGGCGATTGGTGGCCAGGCCAACCCCAGGCCCAGCAGGGTTCAGTATCCTCGCAGCTTTTGAAACGAAGGGTTGCCAGTGATAACTCACTGAGACTGCGGAAGAAGGCAGGTGCCAAAAAGTGCCGAAAAGAGTGTGACAAGGCACATGGTGGGTGACCAGCTGCGGGCACCGTCTCCCCAAGCCAGCCCAAGGTGCGGTGGGCTGGGATATAGGCTACCTGCCGTATTGAGGCGATACCGCTAGATGGAAAGCCATATGTGTATGCATGTGTATGTAATGTTTATGTAATAGTAACAAGTAGTATGCAGATAGATGTTAGTGGAATGAGTGAAGTCATTTGGCGTTTTACATTGGGAGGGAACTAGTATGATTAAATCAGTTCTGTTCGTTACATGATTGAAAGTACAACTTAAGTTAGAGTGCTGGGTATTATATACATACATTTTGCTGGCACGACGTATGCAACTTGGAACTTATACAAATGCTATTCGTTATATTTGTCACAGCCCCCAAAATCGAATGCAAATAATTCGGCCAGTTAGATCAACATAATTGAAGGCCAACGAAAACTTTTAAAGTTGTGCCAGTTATGCCGTTTGAATGGCCAGGGGTATTGGCAGAGAATGAAGAGCAGGCAAATCCTGATCATAATCAGGGGCTAGTTCCTCAGTTTTCAAATGCCGGGGGGGGGGGGGGGGGGGGGGTGGTGGCGAGTTATAGTCATCGCCTTAGCTAGCCAGCAGCTTGTAAGCCGTGATCTGAATTTTTTCGCTAAGCAAGCATGAGTTCGCCCAGGGTGAACATGTGAATTATTGAATTGGGTTTGTAGTTCCGAAATAAGTTCTGCCATGCAAGAGGCCGTGAATATTGGAAGTGCAGCTTGTCCCTGACAAACTTTCGGCCTTCATACAGTCTGTGCTTTCATTATGTTAGTTACAAGAGGTGCGCTATGTACCGTTTTTTAACTTGGGGGGACCAAGAGTATTTCTCTACAGGTTCTGTGCGATATACAAAGAAACATAATGTCCAAACAGTGCATGAGGCTCTGTCTACAGTAGCCCAGAGAAACTGGCACACATGAAATGTATTTCTTGAATGCACATTGCCTCGTCCGTAGGCCATGGAAAGGTGAGCTTATACATATATATATATACATACATATATAGAGATTGCTATTGAAATTGCTTATATTTTGTATATGGACGGGTATTGAAATTGACTGTTGAGAAGGTGGCGTCTTTTTTTCTGCACGTTTCCATCGCTTTCGGTAAGCCTTCAGTCTGCTTGCTCTTTCGAACATCGCACTACGATGCTGTGCCACGGCCGTTGCGCGCGCTTCCATGCGCTTGCATGTGGTTTCTTAAGAGTGGCCCTGTCAGAAAGCCTGGCAAGCTTGAGTTTGCACCCCCACGGCCCCAAATCAACATTACCACACCCTGGTCAAGGCCCGTTGCCGCAGTGTCGCGGGCACATCAGCCGGTGGAGGCACCGAGTTAATCCTAAACCCTAAACCCCAAATTGACTTGCTGTGGAAAGTGTCTCTGTGTCAATGGCAGTTGGCCATGAGACCTGCAAGTCAAGATAATGGCCCTCTCCGAAGCCGTTTACCCCATGCTGTAGTGGGGTTAGTTTCCCTGTTTCTGCGCGTGCTGGTAGCTGCTAGGCAAGGGGCCCAAAGAATGCCTGCCGCGCGCGAGAGTGAGCGAGAGTGAGGGACGAAGCATTTAGGAGAGCTCCCGGCGACCTGAAGAGCTGGACAAGTACCGGCCTTCATCTGCCGAGTCGTCGATACGGTCCACACTGGATCCTGCCGAGAGGCGGGGGGGCATTGTGGCGTTATCACAGAAGCTGGCTTGGAGCTGCCATCTTGCACGCAACACCTGCTAAATCTGTGAGTTTCCGCGTGCTCGAACCCTGAGCCGTCATGAGCCACACCGCATGATAAAACAACGGGCCAAGTGCTACTCGTACTTACAAAGGTCCATTCCTGATGTTCTTCCATTCTGAATGCGTCCAATGTGCAGCAGGACCTTGTTGCCCGATTCGGATGCTGTGAATCGGCTGCGTTCAGAGTTCGACGACGAGCGCAGGTGGGCTTGCAGGGAATGGCTGGAAGGGTTTAAGCCTGTTTTCCCGTGTCGGCGTTTTTGCCCAGCACCTCACGATTCGTACACGCAGTTTCAGCCCTGGACTCGTCTGGTGCAGGCGAGCTCGAAGTTCTCTGTCCGTGCAGGACAGAAGTGAGAGGTTGGCTTTGCCGCTGTGTTTTTTGGGTGCCATCTCAAAGTGATGACGAGCCAAGTGGACTGTCGGAGATATTCTGTGTGACAAGTTGCCGGAGTCTGCCTCTTCGAACTGTTGGGCCACCTCAGGACCGAGAGGAAGGGGAGCGCCGCAAGTCCAAGGACTCGGTGGTGTGGGCAAGTGGGCTCGTTCTGAGGCAAAAAAGGGTTCTTCGCGTTGCAGCATGTGTTGCAGCCAGCAAAAATGCTATGATGCGAATCCTTCCGGAGGAGTCGACCCGCTCGGCCCTGGACGAGGAGTCGGAGAGGCAAGGGCCATCGTCTGCTCACGGTGCGTTTTCTGCAAGTATGGTGCCGGAAGGGTTCTGGGCCTGGATCAATCGCAGACGCCAGTGTTGGTTGTGGCAGGCAAGAGGTCATCGCGCGGCGCCTCTCCATGTGACCGGACGGAATGCAGCTGGTTTCTTTTCGGTTCGTGGTAACTTAATTTTGAGTTCCTGAACAAAAAACCAGTTCAGTGGGCCCGATTGATCCGAAACCTCAAGAAGGACATAGGAACTGTCAAGACTCACCCCGCGCACCACACACGGCTTAGGGTTGCCTGAGAAAACCCTAAACCCTAAACCCTATAGCTTCGTCAGGCAAATGCAGCACAAGCGACACCGGAGCCAGCCATCCTCACGCAGCTCCTCCATGGTCGGCTCTCCGCGACAGCGCCTTGATCTGCACAGGGTTTTCTAGTGATTCTAGTGGTCCTCAGTACTGCAGCCGGAATCCCACAAGGCATCGCCATCGGAACTTCCAGTCGCACAGCGTCGAGTTCGCTTCGAATAGTTTAGGGGGTGTTGACTTCGGAATGAAGAGAAGGGTGAAAGCACTTCATCATGGGACCGGAACGGGTCAGATATGCGTAAATGCACCTGGCAATCATGTTAAGTTCCCCAACAATGCATCCCCCATCGTGTCTCACTGTTTGGCATAAACTGTAAGCAGTCGCCCGTGCGAAGCTGCTGTGTTTCTTGAACGGGTCTCGTGTAATTTTCTCGGGATGTGGCCCTTGGAATTGCGAGCGTTGTGGCGTGAGTGGTCATCGGGGATATGGAACACTAAGACTAGATTAAAAATAGGAGTTTGATGCATGGCCTGTAATTCGCCACGTCTATCCCCCAGGACGGGGATGCATGTGGGCTGTAGGCAAGTGCCAAGCACCCATGCCGATCAATCATCGCCTTCCAACTTTGAAGTTGGCAGGCTCCGCATCAGCCCGGAACTAGGGACTCTTCAACATGTCTGTGAGAGGCTGCATCGGAACATTGGCACCATGACATCGGGCCGCGCCCCCGAATTACCTGGCGCAACTGCTTGGCTGCCCACTGTTCATGGCCGATGGGAGCTATAAAAAGACAGCTGCAACCTCCTCCTTACGTTTGGCCCTATTTGCTCAACCCAACACAGCAACATGATCAGAGGCTCGAACGCGTCGAGTGCTTCGAAAGATCGGATGGCTCTCGAGTGCGAGCCTCAGGGGTTCCTGCGTCTGTGCTTTTTTCAGGTGGAGTATTGCCAGGGCGAAACTCACGAGGGGCTGTAGTCTTGTGAGTTCTTCTTTTGGGGAGGAGCAGGAGTTGTGAGGGTGCGGTCCAGGCCTTAGCCCTGCCGGGAGGTTTGGTAAAAGGGCTCATGGCAAAGGGCGTATGAGAAGTTTTCAGGATACCCATCAACAACATTGAAATCACCAGCAAGTAATCCTAAACCCCAAACCGAAGAGTGCTTAACACAAGCCCGAAACCCCAAAGCCGGAGAGCAGGTGGCAAAAACCTCCGGCTTTTTGGCTTCTGGGTTCCTCGCTTTGGGGCTGTTGCGAGAAGTCCTAGTAAAGTCCACGGAAGCAAAACAACAACCGTCATCGTCCAGTGATTATCTTTTGCACAGATCTGTCACATTGGCAGAAGGCGTGTGGGGGGGCGGGGAAGGGGGGGGGGGGAGACGTATGTTTCAGGTCCTTTCACTCCTGTATACGAATACGAACAGACAAAATGACATTATGCACGAATGGCCACCCTGACCGCGGGTATTTTGAAGCCACATTCCACGTGCCCTGCCCAGCACGGCAGGAAACCGTGGCAAGCAGAAAACTGCCATCGCCCAGGGTTTGGAAATGGGCTTCCAACATATAGAGGAAACCAAGGCTCTCCGAGTAAATGAGAAAAACGCAGGTTTTTTTTATTGAAGCATGGCTAAAAAGGAAGACATAGAAGAAATCAAGCTTGTCTGCCGTATTGAAATATAACATAACAGATTGGAAGTACAGAGGCTTTCCCTGACATTCTATTTGAAATGCATATGTGGAGCAAAACTTGTAGAGGAGATATGTTCAGCCAATGCAAACATGTGGAAGGTCCTAAGATTCGCTATAAAAATATGGAGGACTTTATCAGTTGACCTGTAAAATGAAAGAGTAACAGAAAGGACACAAATTTGAATATGGGAGAATACAGAAGAAGCAGAAGGTAGCCAGGAGATGCTTTGGATGGAGCACGTTTCCCGGGTTCTATTTTTCGAAATCTGTTGCGTTTGCTTGCCTTTTTCTGAAGGTAGTTCTGTTTTTGAAGGGTCACCCTCCGCTCCGGAGGTAAGCACACCCTACACCATCTGACGCAAGTAGGAAGCCCGGCATGCTGGGCAGGTTGCATCGGACTATTGGCACCATGACCTCGGGCCGCGCTCCCAATGGGTAGTGCTCTACCATGAGCCCTGAAGTTAACCCAACAGCATCAGCGCCCCCTCCCCCTTCCCCCCCCCCCGCGCTGATAGGCAGTGGAGGCTCGAGTGCCTCAAGCGAGTCGAAAGAGAGGTTGCGAGCCCTGGAGCGCGAGGCCCAGTGGTTCGCTGACATTTTCGGTGCACTTCGCAGCGGTTAAGCTTGAAAAGGGGGCGGGAGGGCAATGTCTGAATTTTCGCGGGCGATCTCAGGCGGCGTTGTTGGGAGGTAAGGCTGTAGAGGCTATAGGGTTCACTAACACCCTGGACCCAAGACGAGGCACCGTGTGATTGCAGTGTATAGGCAATATTAGATGTACCGTCACATATCATGATAGGGGTATAAGGAGGGACCCTAGAAGAGACCCTTAATCTTAGTCCCCTATATAACCCTTTATATACCTTATCCCTATATACCGAAGTAGCCCCTGCATATCCCGAAAGAACCCTTAAGGTACCTTATAAGGGTCCCTCCTTTGGTCCCTTGAATCATAAGTATGAGACATCGCCACCCGCCCCAAGTGGGCGTCATCCGACATCCGCTGAGGTCGGAGGTGGCCTCGCAGTCCAAGCGGATCCGTACCCTCGAGGCAGGAGGGTCTGCTCCGGACTGCGAGAGCGGGCCAGGCTCAAGGAACTCTCAGTAGCTGGAGGAGTGCCTCCCGCGTGTTCCTGCCGAAGGGTCCGAATGGTCCTCCTCTGCTGTCTCTCAGGGTGAGCTGAAGACTGCCGAGAGCCGTGCTTCGCGATTCCAGGCCTCAGGCGCTCACCCCCCACAAGGGTAGATAAAAGGGGGGGAGAAAAAGTTGCGCACAACTTAGGGTGCGGGGACTTGTGAGGCTTAGGCGGGTCGAACGTTGAACAGGGAACGCCGCCTCACAGGAGCTGCTGCCCAGAAGGAGATCGAACTGACGCTCTCGCAGCTTAAGGCATCGCGAGCGGCAGCTCGGCGGTTTTTCAGGTCGGCAGGTTCCTGAGACAGGGCTTGGGGGTGAGGCTTAGGGCTTAGGGTGCTGGCTACTTGAATTGCTTATGAGAATTACTTGTAGGAGCTGCTTCGTCGCCCCCCAAAAGTCCTTTGCATGTGCTCTGAAGCCCAGGAAGTTCTGTCCAAGAGCACCCGGGTCAAGCAGCTCGAGACCAAGCTCATGGCGCTGGAGAACAAAGCCTCCGAGTCGCGGAAGGCCGAAACCGCTGGGAAACTTACTGTTGGTTGGTAGGGAATGGGGGAATGAGGTACCCTGTATATACATATAATATAGTATAACATAACATAATATAATATAATATAAGAGTATTATATATATATATACACTTGAAGGGATTATACAGGGTACCTCATTCCCCCAGTCCCTGCTAACCAACAGTAAGGAAATGGTGGTCGGTTGTGTCGCTCGAGCTCCGAACCCTTTGCATCCTTGTTCGTAGCCTCGAGACTCCTAAAAGCTGTCCCTGGATCAGTCCAAGAACGACGGCTCGGAAGTGAGTGTGCGTTCCAGCCACTGGGTTGCAAGCGGTTGTACTGGGCATGGAAGCGGGAATGGTTGGGGATATTCTTGGGATGTGACTTCTGGGACGCACGTGCTGTGGCTCAGCATGTGGGAGCGCGGAACACTGGCTGTGGATCCCCTGAGGCAAGCTCGCCGAGCTCGAGGGCAAGGCTTCGCTGCATGGTTCTCATGTTGTTTGTCCAAGGGCTGTCGGTCTCCACACGCGGGTCTCAAGCCTTAAGCACCTTAAAGCACTGCTGTTGCAGGTGAATCAGCTTACCAAGCAGCTCGAGAACTCCAATCGGCAGCTCCAGGACTCGGGGTCAACAAGTCAGGGCGGATGCGTAAAGGTTTGAGAGCTCGTGCTTTCAGAACTGTTCAAGGGCCGTTCTGTTCTTGTGGGTTAAGGGTCTCATCGCATTGTGGCGTATGCATCATCCCATCCCCCTGCCAGATCCTGCCAGTGAATTACACATCTGAGTGCGTTGCACGAAACAGTCCTCCTGACCCATGCTACCATGGGATGGCAGACCTGGCCAGTCTAGAGGTGATTTAGTAGCTCCACAGTCGATGTGGACGACACGGAACATAGAATCTGTAACGTTCTGGTCCTGATGCCTTCGAAGCGCAGCCAAAGCCTTCTGCGTGCAGACATATCACTTGCAGAATCCGAGTCGCTCGCCGCTTGATGCGTGTGCTTGGCAGTCGCGTGGGCTGATGGGCGAAGGGGTTGTGTAGATTGTGCCCCCCCCCCCCCCCCAACCCCAGTATCTCCGGCAAGTGCGGGGGCACTGTCAAAACAGAACCAGACTCTTACCACACGTATGCCTTGGAGTCTGTGTTGGAAATCATGCCGGGATCCACCTCCCGTCTGCTTCTGCTTGGGTTGCCAGGAGTCCCTTGAAACGAGCATCCGCTCAGACGTCAGCGAGGTGGGGTCTGCTAGGGTCCTTTGAAAAGTAGTGGTTGCAAGTGTGTGGTGCCGATATGGGTCGCGTCAATAGCAAATTCAGCACTTCTTGCTTGCATCCAGCGTTGTGCCCTGGATGCTTGCAGTGGTTAGTCTTTTAGTGAAGGCTGGCCTTGTAGTGCCAACCGCCCTGTGGCCAGAAAAAGTCGTTCGAACACCCTGAATCATGCAAGGATCAAGCTTTCGGCAACTTAGCCTCGAAGACTGTACCAACAGGTGGCCTGCACACATCCGCCAGAAAAGCTCCGAGTCCCCTGCAGGACCTACAGGCCGAACGCCGGCGCGCCAGCGAGTGGCAGGATGCCCGTGAGGTTTAGATGCAAGATGTGAGGCTCTTGCAAACCGCTACACGAGGGAAAAGAGGGATCGCGGGCAATTTTGTGCGGCCTGCAGACTCAGGAGTCCCCTAGCTGAACATTGAATCGGGCGCAGAATGGTGCGTGCATGGCCAAAGTGTGCGCAGGACCGGTGCGAGATGCTTCGGCAGTCCTTGGCCGAACGTCACTGGGTGGCTCCAAACCCTAAACCCTAAACCCTAAACCCTAAACCCCAAACCCTAAACCCTAAACCCTAAACCCTAAACCCTAAACCCTAAAACCTAAACGGCCCTAAACCCAAAACCTAAACGGCCCTAAACCCTAAACCTAAACGGCCCTAAACCCTAAACCCTAAACCCTAAACCCTAAACCCTAAACCCTAAACCCTAAACCCTAAACCCTAAACCCTAAACCCTAAACCCTAAACCCTAAACCAAATGGCTCAAGCTTTTATCTCACTGTTGTGTCCGCAGGCGGAAAATTGAAGAACAATGGAAGGCACGAAGCCGGGTCACCGAAGTGAAGATGAAGGCGTACAGTCCGAAGACGATCTCTCGAAGGAGGAGAGCCTGCAAGAAGACTCTGATACCACTGAGAGCACCCACAGGGAGCTCGATTGGGATGAAATTCAGAGGCAAATCCTGCAGAGAGGGATAGACACAGCTCCAGCCTTGCCACAGGCAAGTCCTCTAGCCAGATGGCTTGTGGCTATAGCGGCAACCGGGATGGACACTAGAGGCCTGTTCCCATCACACGAATTCTGCGCAGAAATGGAAGAACTGCGTGACTTCAGGGAACAAGGCCCAGACTGTCCGTTTCCTTTGGGGGTGGAGAAGCCGCTAGAAGGGTCTCATGAGGAAATGAAATCCTGGTGCAAGTTGGAGCTTGAAATTGATGGAGAGAACATTTCCATCCTGGACTTCTTGGCACGTGGTGGTGCGCGAGATCTTCGAGCAGAACTAGCTCGTGTTGGTGGAACAGTTGAAGTCAAACGCACCTATATGAAGGACCATGGGATGCAGAATCGAATCTGGAAATGCCACGCAAACCAGCAGCACACAGCCTGCATCGGTCATCATGTTTGTGGTCCTCATACAAGACATGATCTTGGCCTAGACAATGCAGGATTTGACGAAGAGCGTGCGATTGTATGGTCAAAGCTAGCGTCAGACAATCACAGCCAAATTGAGTATGACCCTTCGGATGAGCGAGGTAGTTGTTTCAGACGTGGAGTGATGTACATCGATGGATGCGCTGAACACCATATGGATGACTCTCTTGATCGTCTCTTCCGAAGTATAGCACGTGACCTGATTCAAGCGGGCCTGCCCATGGGGCAGCTGCAAGCTGCCTGGCCCCAATTGATTCAACAGGATCGAGTGACGAGCATACCCTATTGGCGTCAGCTACTGGAGAAAGTCCCTGCTCGTTCACACTATCGCACAGAAGTTTCTGGAAGAGAACGTTGTACTGCATTGGAGTATGGCCATGTCTTGTTTCGGCCCGAGTTTCAGCTCGTCGATGGAAGACGGAACTTCTTCGGGCCCTATGGTCTTGAACTGGTGCTTCTCTTCTTGGATCCCCGAGAGATTGAGAACAATCCTTTCCTGCAGGTCTGCATTGACCAAGAATCTCAGGTCATGTATGTGGCGCGACCAGAGCTGGATTGATTGGACTCGTCCACGAACAACTGACGAAACTCGGGGTCAAGGACAAGGAGCTAGCAGCATTGAAATCCGAATTCGGCTCTCTGCTTGATTCAAGGGGGTACAAAGGTCTCCACCGCTTTGTCGAGAAACTGGATCAAGCTGTTGCGGGTCACCGCTTTGAAAGCCGCAAGTTGCGATGGCAGACTATGTTTGCTGTCTCCGATCAGCTGCTAGATTTCACCAGTCTGCATCATGGTTCTGTTGATTGTGAAAGCCTGGATGATTTGATCTTCAAGCAGCTAGAATACATCTGGGGTTTGTGGCTTGACTCAGCGCAACTTCCGCACAAACCACTCAAGGCTTTCTTCCTGTTGTTGCTCAAGGGTACACTCGGCCAAGAGAGAGAACGACAGTACCTGAATGACCTTGGACAGGAATATCCATGGGTACTTGTGAAAGAACACGCACTGTCCTTGGCGAGGATGATCAAATTGATCGGGGATGAGCCTCTCCCAGCATCTCTGTGTGGCCCGGGCCTTTGGAGGCCAATGCTACAACGATAATGGCGATGAGGAGGGCTCTATGTCAGAAGAAGAGTAATTTGTCGGAATCCCTGTGGGTAAGCCACAGGAAACTGGAAATACCCATTACACCAGTGAAGAGGCTGCGTGGCTTCATAGCAGAGGCAGAACCATTTCTCGGGATCCCGGTGGGTGAACCACGTAAAGCTGGACAGACAGAAAGCAATGGTGCTGGGCACTGGTGCATGTATCTGCGCAATGAGGATGCTGTCACCTTGTGCATTCTGAGAGTTCGCTTTCTGAGTGGGACACCTTCTGGATGGTGACAGCACGTTTGGACCTACTGCATGCAAGACAAGTCTGGAATTTGGCGAATTCACTTTGTCGAGGGAGAGACAGCACATTTTTGGACCTACTGCGTGCTGAGACGCGCCGAATCCTACAGACAAGTCTGGAATTCAGCGAATTCACTCTTCGATGAATTCATTCTGAATCCGTGAGAGAATGACCCGGGAGTCGCTGACGCTGACTGGCATGGCTAGCACGTGAACTCGAAGGGGAGGAGCTGAGAGTGATGCGCGTAATTAGAGAATTTGACGTAATTAGAGAATGACGAATTTGTAGCACGCTAATTCCCGAATTCAGAATTTGGACACATGAGCAGTATGGTCTAGTACTCCACCAATTCAAATGCATGCACGTCTTGGGATCTTTTAGGGTATGAGAACCCTGGAGTGCGTGTGCAAGTACCTCAACCTCTGTCGTGGACCTGCGTGCGTACATTTTCTGTTGAGAACCTGCATGCGTACGTTTTCTTGTTGGCTCTGCATGATGAATCCGTGTGCAAGATGTGTGGCGAGGTCTGTGCCTGATACCTTTGTTCCTGAGCTCTAGATTTGCTTTGTGATGCATATAACCCCCGCTTTTGACCAAGACCGACGCCCCACATTTCAAGTCCAAATCCGAAGTAAGGGCTGCAACTTACATGCGAAACAGTGCATAGCGAGATACGGAACGCCGTGATGCCCTTTTTCACATTGTTTGGATGTATGTGGTTTGTGGTCTGCTTGGGTACTGGCTGGTCACATTGTTTGGATCAATGTGGTTTGGGGATTGCTGAGGTGCAGGCGGGAGTATCTCGCAGGACTTGTCCATACAGCCTTTGGGTTGGGCTCTCTGAAACACCTTTGCTTTTGCGCTATACCTGAAACTTGTGCTGTCAAAGCTGTCTTCAGCGAGCCCTGTATGCGATTCCAGCCAAAACTGATGTACATAGACATGGGAGTGTGGGAACTTTGGAGAGTGGTTTTGGTTAGTCCTCTGTTATGAGAACCTTGATACGTGACAACAATCCACACTCCCAAGCCGTTTCACTGTGAGAGTGTGCACAAATCCTTTAGGAAGGCCCTGCGTGCGATACTGACCAGCTTGTTCACATCTGTTTTGGATCGATGTGG